>JBAMMX010000020.1:18011649-18191152 GCA_037126225.1 Dillenia turbinata
AATTCAATGTTTGCTACTTTAGTCTGTTTATCGATGCCTCAGAAGATAAATTGAGGTTTGAGAGATAGGTCTAGGAAAATACCTAAATTGAGACTAATAGATTCGAGTTTGGGAAAAGGAAGACCAATTGACATTACATCATTATATTGTATTCACCGGCTAGCCTATTATGTTTGTCTATATTGGGATGTAAACATAATAGTGGTTAGTCGAGCGTTTATTATGGATTACTTTTGATGAAGAAAGTATCTCGATGGATATAATTAGTTTTAAATCTGGGGTGCAGCAAGTTATTTTTGGTACTAACAATGGCTTCTCGATCATCCTAACCGATGCATCGAGAGGTCTTTGCTTGTAAGTGTACTCGCCGGTCGCACGATGCCTAATCCTGTATGAAAGTCCAGCAGGGTGGTATGAAAGATCACATGAGCTATGATCTTCTGATGGATGCAAAATGCCCTTATGTGCAAGTGGGAGATATTAGTTTAGAATACCCGAGAGGGGCATTTTGGACATTTATAAGGGGGTAGTGGGATAACTCCCACTTACTCATGTTACTCTAACCTCCCGTCAAATCTCTCTTATATAGAATTTATTGAAAAAAGGAGACTAACATCTCTATTATACGTAAGCATTCTTTGGGTTGAGACACCATTAGAAAGCTTGAGAGAGAATATAAAGGGTTTGAGAAAAATTCTGAGTAGAAAATTTTTCGTGTCATTCGAATCATTGGATTGAGGGTTATGGTGTTGTGATATTATGGTGGTAATTCGATTAATCTCGTGATCACCATCCCGATCGCGAGATCCAATCGAGAGACATGTCGTTCGGTTGATTTTGAAAATTCTACAAATTGAGGTATTTAACCCTATACCCGATTTATTTTATTTTTTCGAAAAATTTTTGCTTACTTTAGCTGCGCATGAGAACCCCCTAATATCCAACACATGGAGAAGCCCCGCAACTCTATTTTCTTTACAGATATCAATTGGTCTTTCTTGTAAGGATTTTCTACTCTGTGGAGAGCAATATCAAAGAGTCCTCTGTGAGCTTGATAATTCTCCTCTCAAGGTCTGCATTGCAAAATCCCTAAGAAGAGAAAATTCTTGAACTGTGATTCTTCGGTACCCTCTGATTTTCCGGTACAAAGATAGATTTCCAAGGATGATTTATTCCATAGAAAAAAGAAGCTTCGCATTTCTCTGAAGTCATTCATCCAAGTTTTCCTTAAAAATCCATTGCCTAAAAGATGAGCATTCAGGTTTCCTATTTGCAGTTCCTACCAAGATGATGAATAGTTTCAGTGTTAGAAATGCAAATTTGACAAGTACCACAGTTTACCTGATTTCTGTGGATTCTAACTTCATTGATAAGGATCTCATGATGCAGCCCCTCCCACAGAAAGAATAGAACTTTAGAAGGCACCTAATCTTCGAAATGTACTTCTAAAAATTTCGTAGAAGCTATATAATGGTGAGGTAGAGGCGAACACATACAATTCATGCAACTGTTTGTGCTATAGGCACGGGGTTCCAGCGTGCACTCAAGTGCCGCCATGAGCCTTTCTACATATAATAACAACAACAATTTGAGTTTTAATCCAATGATTGGGGCTAGCTATTTGGGAGACAAATGTGGGGAAGATTAAGGGGAAAAAAATATTGGTTTATTTTATGTGAATTCTCGTATATCATTCATTTCTATCCAAAATCATCTCCTCATTTAAATTCTTAACTATTACAACCAAGTTTTTAATAGTCTATCTCTACATTTTACTAAATCTCATATATTTAAATTCAGGATCCTCCTAACCAATGCGTCTTTGGGTCTTTTTTATATATGTCCAAACCACCCTCAAACGACACTTTTGCATCTTGTCCACAGTTGAATTAACTCCAACTTATTACAAATCTCTTCGTCTCTAATTCTATCTTTTCTAATTTTACCACACATCCACCTAAACATTTTCATTTCTACTACAACCATTTTTTGTTCTTGTTGTTATTTAATAGCCCAACACGTAGTGTCATATAATAGTGCAGGTCTTACTACAACTTACAGAACTTTCCCTTCAAATGCAACGATATCGTACAATTGTAAAAAATTCTGAATACTCTTCTATATTTTATTCAATCCACTTGAATCCTATGATTTATATCACTATCTATATTGCCATCATTTTGAATAATGGAACCAAAATATCTAAAATTTTCACTTTTTGATATATCTTGTCCATCTAAACTAATCGTTTTTTCTTCGTATTGATGGTTGTCATTAAACTTACATCTCATATAGTCAGTTTTCGATCTACTCAATTTAACTCCTTTGGATTTTAGTGTGACCCTTCATAACTCTAATTTAGTATTAATACTCTCTCTAATTTTATCAATCAACACTATATAATTTGTAAAAAGTATGCACCATGATATTTCATCTTGAATGTTTTTTATAATTTTATTTATCATTATTGTAAAAAGGATGAGATTTAATATTAAATCTTAATGGAGCTCAATGTTAAAAGGGAAACCATCACTCAACTCTAGCATGTTCTTACATTGGTTACACAGCTCTCATATGTATCTCTAATGAAATTAATATACTTTAAGGAGATTCATTTTCTTTATCAATAGTCTCACAATACGACTCTAGGAATACTATCGTATGTTTTTTCTAGTTCGATGAATACAATATATAGATCTTTCTTCTATGTTTTATATGTCTCTATCAAATGTCTTAACAAGTGGATTATTTTCATAGTGAATCTTCTTGATATAAATCCAAATTAATTGTGAAACACATTTATCTCCAATTTCAATCTATACTTTATCATTTTTATTGTATGGTTTATAAATTTAATTCCTTTGTAGTTAAAGCAATTATGTGTGTTTCTTTTATTCTTATATAGTGGTACAAGTAAACTTTCTCTTTACACTTGGGACATTCTCTTGGTTTACCAAATTCTGTTGAAAATATATTTTAACATATTTTATCAAATTTATCAAAATATTTTCACACTTCAATGAGAAATTCATCAGATTCTATGACTTTATTATTTTTTATTCTCTTTAAAACTTCATAGGGATGAATCTTACATTTAAAATGTTTATTATTTTATTTTGCAAATATTTCCGTACTTCATATACTTACTGCACTACAGTTTAGACAGTTTGCCTTAACTTTTTTTTTTTTTTTTTTTAACTTAAAGCCAACTTAAAACTAAAAATCACATCGAATAGTTTTTAAAAAACGCTTTAAAAAAGTTGTTACTTTTTTTTAAAAAAAAATCAAGGAAACAAGAAAAAATGAGAAGTGAGCTTCAATTTATCTACGCTGTTGGCTTTTTTTGTGATGATAATATGAATTCACAAAGATGTCTCTAACTATTTCATATATTATAATATTATCACTATATTAACTAAAAAAGTAAAATATTTAAATATTCATGAATATTTAAAGATATTTAAATAAGCAAAAAATATTTTATCACATATATATTTGATTCAACTATTTACAAAATTGTCCTCTTAAAAGTGTACGAGTGTCAACTATTTAGGAATATTTTACAACATCTCTAACTTAAGATATTAATTTTTAATTTATTAATATTTTAGAATTATTTATAAAACATTAATATCTATTACCATTTATTGTAATTTCATTAATTATTAGAAGTTATATAAATTGTTTTACCATAGAATCTATTTAAAAAAGAGTCCTTTTTAAGTAAACTTGCCAAACAATTTTTCACTTAAATTTTAGAACTCTTATTTCTCATTTCAGCTTATAAACAAAAAAAGAGATTTTAGCACGAAAACGTTAGGTCAAAGATGATCCAAATCATGATTTCATATTTAAAAACTTCCTACAAATGAGAAAATTTCTCAATTTAGAAACATTCTGAAAAAAACTTTCGTAACTTTAGGAACAACCAATTCATTTTTTCTTTTTTTTTTGGATTTAAATTGTCAAAGTTAGAGAAAGTGGAAAAATTGCATAACAAAATAAACATATTTCGAGAATTATATATAAATTAAACCATTTTTAATTAATTAAATCAGTAACTTATTTTACTAGATTTATTAAACTCATAATATATGTGCATATATATCATACACATATATATAATGAAATCCTTAGGAACATAAAAGAGAGTTACAAAGTTTTATATTTAGAGATGTCGCTGCTTATAAACAAAGCTCCCATGAACAATTTGAAATCAACCCAACAAAGGAAGGGTCTCTAATCCACTAGGATTATGAATTCATCGAGTGAATGTTTGCAATTGTAGTCCAAAATTTAAAATGGATTCAGATGCACATACTAGTGAAATCAAATCCACAAAACAATAACTCCATTGATTTGATTTCTTGTAATTGATTAAGAAAAACAATTCACTACCAAAAAACAAGAGTTTAAGGACGGAAATTTTAAAAAAATTCATCGTTAAACGTATTAGTGACGGAAAAATTTTCGTTACCAATCATGCATCGCAAAAATTTAGCGACGGATAATATTTTCTGTTGCTAAATTTTGCATTATTTATAGGGCCCACCCGTCCACCATCGCCCTGGCTCCCTACGGCTTGCCCACCAATGCCCGCGCCCCGTCAACCCTTGCTCACCTACGCATGTCCACCTCCTGCTTGTTTTTTTTTTTAGAAAATGTGCTTTTGTTCAGATTTGAACCTGGGTTTAAGGGGTTGTATTCTTTTGTAGTGATTTCTTAATCATACTTTCTCTTTTGATTTTTTTTTTCTGAAACTTCATAGAACATTTCTTTCTCTCTTCTCTTCTCTCAATTATTATGAAAAATTCTCCACAAAAAATAGTTATATCTAATTTTCTTAAAACTACTATTATATTCACTATTAGGTAAAATTTTTACTTCTTACCATTAGAGTAGCATAATTGTTGTCTTTCTACGGTAAGGTCGAGAGACAAAAAGTGTAAAGAAAGAGAGAGAAAAATAAGTGCTTTTAGAAAGAGATGGAGGAAGAAAAGAAAGAATGAAAGATAAATTCCCTAATTTATTTCCTCTTTTCCTATTAGGATCGACTTTTCAATTTTTCTGAGACAACTCTCATCAATTCGTCTTAAATTTGAAATTTAAATTTAATTTAATTTAATTTAAAATATGTAATATAGCTACTACTTGATTTGAGCTTGAAACCTCGTTATTCAAGTGATATATCCTAGCCAAAATCTAAAACATATCAGAAATAGAAATTTAATAATTACAAAACATATAACATCCAAATAGCAGTCTTTGGATTGCTATCTACGTGTGTGAGAATAGGAAAGGAAAAATATAGAAAAATTTTAAAATTTTATTTTATTAATATTTTCAAGAAAATCAGGTAGAGTCTCTCTAGTAAATTGCCATTCTTATGGCCTGATACGCATACATATGAAGGTGGTACACCCTTCCATGCCAACACTCATCAAACCATAAGTTAACTCATGCATCTTATCATCCTTAAGACGAACATTGCCAAGGGCTTCCACCCCTCAGCACAATCCAAAACCAATAAGGAGAAACATAAAATCTACCTATTGCATGTACATTGTATCAAATAATTCATGTAAGCAAACCGATGCAAAAGAAAAATGTAGAATACAGTCAAAAATGTAAAGGAGAGTGATAGATACAGGATCCAAGAGCTCGGAGTCCATATTACCATTTGAATATCCTCCCTTGGCTCTAGATGTACCTGAAATGTTAAACTTGGGTCAAACAACAACCAATTGAGCAAGTGATCCAAAAGGGTTTGGGGAAGGGAAGTATACATAATGCACAATAGATAAGGCTGTTATTAAGCATTAATCATAATTCATGAATGTCAATTATAATTCAATCCTTAAGATCACCATTTTTGAATATATATTTGCATGTAAATAAATAGATAATAAGAATGTAAAAAATAAAAGGGATCGGGATCAATTAGTTTGAAAATCTCACTTGTTCAGGTATTTAGTACAACAAGCATGCTCATAAAGATTAGCTACTTGATAATTCCAATTAATGCATGTACATTGGAACAAATTCTAGGACTTTTCATATATTTTACATATAATATGCCAGATTTCCTGCTCAAATTAGTACAATATTGATTTTAGATTTGAAATGGAGTGGAAATCCAGAAAAGAGCCCAAAAAAATAACAAATGCACATTGAATAATGAAAATGGAGTATGCTGGAAGTTTACAGTACTTTGGTCAACTACACATTTTTGAAAATTTATAACATAAACTGCAGTTATCGAATTAGAGCAATTCAGGTGTCATTGGAAATCTTGAAGATAGTACTACAACTTTCTAGCTCAACACTTTTCAAAATCAGATTGCAAGTGGGAGAAAAATGCAGCTGAAATTGGGTTTCTTATCAGGAAATTCGAAAATTTCTATTGGAGCTGTTTACTTTGAAAATTCATATCTTGAGCGACAAAACGCAAATTGACCTAATTCAAACAACATTAGAAAGGCTGTACAACTTTTATGTTTAATAAACTAATTCAAAAGAGGTGTAAGTCCCTCATCAAAGTTCGATTGTGGAGCATATAGATAATTGGGCCAAGTGGTAACATTTGTTGAACTATCAAGGTCCATTCCCAATTCACTCAAGCCCAAATGACTTCGACCCACATTCAATCTCACAACCAGTGTCCAATTGGTCCAAGCTCAATCAAGGTTAAAGTTCAAAAAGTAAGCTAGAAACTCAAGTTATTGAAGCCCATTAGAAGATCAAACCCGAGTCTTTGAAGAACATAAACATCAGGCACAGAACATTGGAAGAGTTCTAAGAATAGAATCTGAATGCAAAAACAGTATGTTCTATGTTCAATCGAAGTCCATTCTATCAAACACCAAAACTCTTGAAGACTTTGAGAAGAACAAGGATTAAGAGAGAGTTAGAATTTGATTAGGATTGGGGAAGAAGGAAATCTATAAAATCGAAGAATGCACAAGAGAGAAGTTCTCAAGGCTTGTGATAGCTGCCTTTGAAATCGTCCAATTCTCTCATTGTTTTTTTTTTTGGTCCCTCCTTTAATTTTTACTTTCATTGCCATCTCCATTTTTATTTCTAACAGATCTCACCGCCTTCTACCTTCAACAATTTCAATTCCATTCTATTAGTGTTTGGGACCAGCAGCCCATAATGGGCCAACAATCTATAACTGGCCAATAGCCTATAGCCATGAAGCTTAGAGACTATCAAGTTAACTAGAGCATAACTACAAAATCCACAGACTACCAAGTAACGACTTGGTAAATACCCAAGACGACCAAGCAAGTGCTCGGTCGTACTCTCTTGATTAAAGCTCTCGATCACTACCTTAAACTTCTCAGCTATTGCTTAGTCAAACTCTCTTGATTACTATCAAGTGATCTTCCACCTAGCAACTATTGAGCAACATCTTCACCAAGAAAATCAAGACCATGATCACACGAGATTTGAATCTCCGATAATCTCGCTATAATCTCACCCGATAAGTAAGGAAATTTCCATAACAAATTGAATTTCCCTTAATCACGTAAGATTCTAAATCTCTTAAAGATCTTTGATTATAATCCTTGTAATCTCAGAAGATCTCTAATGATTTCTCCATAAGGTAATTATAGTTTTTACACCCCTAAGTAAGAAGATTTGTAAAGTATCCACATGCTATATATATTAAGCAAAGATAACCTACAAGGGGACATGGAATTACTTACATACATTACACAGAGACAACACAGGGAAAAACTAAGCCTCTACTCAGTCTATTTTCTTTTTCATTATTATTCTTTCTGATTTGAGTGTCAAACCTTTCTCCACCGGACCACTTCCAATGGATATTTTGCAAGTCTCTCCATCCATGAAGATCCAGTGGGCACTTCAACACCAATTCCCTATTCGAGTCGGCTAAGCAATTTATCTATTTAACAAACCCACCTTCAACAAATTAACACCGTTCGTAGGAACAGACCAACTGTTTAGCCAAAGAAACTTCATGCTCTGTTTTACTTTGTCTCTCCTATTGCCAGGCCGCCTAAGAGAAGGAATGGAAATAACACCTCTAAAGCCATGCCTAAGGTTGATGGGCAAACATCTAATCCCCTAGACCCATGTTGCCAATAGCTTTGGTTTATCAAGGGAAAGCTCACTTAGCGCAACAACTTCAAATCAAGCCATCAGTCACATTTGTATCTTGGAAGACCTAGACTTCTACTTCTAGGAAAGTTATCATCGCATACGCCAAAAAGGGGCAAAAGAGGAAAAGACCAATGATCGGTTTTGACAACGAAGACCTAGTAAAGGTCGACTTGAACCGACATGATCTGCTAGTCATCACTACCAATGATGACAGAGGAGTGATAAGTCATTGAGGGACTTCCTTGAGAATTTCAAAGCTGAAATGATGATAGTCTCTGGTTTTGACCACTTAGTCACACTAATGGTGCTGCTCATAGCATTACGATCATCAGGGATGAAAACCTCCATTACCAAGAATCCCCTGTCTGCCATCCAAGAGTTTTATGCTCAAGCAAAGAAGTATATCACCACTGAAGACGTTGAGACCTTTGACAAATGGCAAAACTAACCAGCCTAAAATGAGCGTAGCCGATCACCTCGACGATCCTCACCTAAGTGGGCCTGGCAAGGCCCCTCTCAACTACAAAGCTTTACTAGCTATATGTCTCTAAATGAGGCACCCATTCAAGTCCTATTCCAGATTTGAAATAAGCCTTATGTGAGGTGGCCTCCTCACTCTATAAAGGATGATTCCAAAAAAGACATGACCAATTATTGCTACTTCTACCAGAAATATGGCCTTCTAATGGACGAATGCAAGAAGATGAGAGATGAATTGGAATTTCTTGTCTGAATGGTCGACTCCAAAAGTTCATAAGTGCGGAAAGAGGTCTCCCTCCTCAGAACTCACATAATGCAAAGTGAGAAAATGAGCAGATCAACTAACCAATCCCTATAGACGTCCACAACTGGTCAGACGAGGTCATCCTCCAGGTGCAAAATGAATATGACACCTTAGAGCCTTACCTCCCACTTCACATCTTGAGGGCGCTACATCAGTGTTATCACACATGGTCGAATGAGAAGGGGTACTTAGTAGCCACAATCTTCTAAAAGATGAAGCCATCTAACTCCACATCCAAAGAAAACCTTGCCACTCATACTAAGAAGCAATCCAAGAAGAAAAGGCCCACGATCGATTTCAGTGACAATGACTGGTAGTAGATGATCTCAATCGACACGATTCTATTATCATTACCATAAAGATCAGACAATATGAGGTCAAAAGAATCTTTGTTAGAGCCCTTTTATTAGAGCCCCTTTCAGCAGATGGGATTCACCCAAGCACACCTACGACCCCATGTTGGGCCTATCAAAGGGCTCACAAACGAATGGATAAATACTGAAGGCATTATCTTACTACCCTTACTCTATTAGATTGCACCACGACCTCCATCATGTTCAATGTGATCAAACTCCCCTCGCCCTATAAGGTTATCTAGGGACGACTTGACTTAAATGCCTAAGAAGTACTACCGAGCATAAAACACATGAAGGTCAAGTTTAGGACCTCCATCGATATTAGAGCACTACCCTGTGATCCAGAAACCGTGACACACCCTCTTAAGTAAATTCAGGACCCCTCTTAGCTTGCTTTCATAGTATTACTTATCGATTGCTCTATGATATCTAGCCCTAGTGCTTGTTCTATTGGTTACATTATGATCATCTCACTCATAACGGTTTGTTCCAATAATCTCTCTTTGTGAGTCGTTCACACCAAACACTTGTCATGGGACCTCTTCGAATTGAACGGCATGTCGAAAATAAGGGATCTATCTCCCCGAATGGATAAATATTACTCAATCCTCTTGAATGGAGCCTATCATTAGGTATTTGTCTCTCCAAACGGGCAAATATCACCCAGTCCTTCCAAACGGAGCCTATCATTACGGAATTATCTCCCCGAACGGGGTAAGTATCGCCCAGCTCTCCTGAACGGAGCCTATCACTAGGGATTTATCTCCCTAAATAGACAAATATCACCTAGTCCTTCCGAACATAGCTTACTATCAGGGATTTATCTCCTCGAATGGGTGAGTAGTGCCCAATCCTCTTGAACGGAGCCTATTATTAGGAATTTATTTCTCCAAACAAGCAAACATCACCCAGTTAGTCAAACAAATCTACCCTATTAAATATAGCTAGCTCATCACCGACAAGGGATCCAACTCCCTGTTAGACATCTGTGGCCTGTCCTATCAAATAGCCCATTGAAGAAACCTCACCATCAGATGAATGCATCACTAGCTAGGGACATGCCTCCCCAATAATACTCTATTTGTCTAGAAGTAATAGTATCGACTTGAAATACAATCCATGATGATACCAAAGGAGTATTTCATTAATGTGTCCAAAAAAAGTATAAAAGGAGAAAATTACAAAAGAAAGCATAAACCCTGGTCAAGGGGTAGGAAATATATTAGGCTCTACAGGAGAAGGAGTAGGCTCAAGTTTAGAAGAGGTATCCATGGTGTTTGGGGCATGGCTCTCACCAGCACTGCCTAACGAATAATCCCCATAGTACACTGAAGCCTCTCAGACAGCTTATACCAAGCACGCATGTGTTGGTCGATATTCCTCATAACGACAGTCCCTAGCTCAGCTATCTTTTGTTAGTAGCTTGAAGGGATTATTCACAAAGGTTGGTCAACCCCCTCGCAGCCTGTAGGGATGCTTCGCGGACTTGGGCCTTCACCTCCAACTTTTCACATCGTCGGAGTGCTACATCTTGTTCACCACCATTTCATTGTGAGTGCTCGAACAACCATAAAAGACTTCTCTTCTTCAAGCACTTTTTCCTTCTGCAAGAGGGCAACCTGCAACTTGGACACATCTGCTACCAACTAATTGGTCTAGAGCCTAATATGGCTCACTATCTACTCCCATTTCCTCATCTAGAACTCCACGAGGACTATAGTCTAAACGAACGAACACCAATCAGTAAGTGGAAAGAAGAAAAGAAAATGAATAATAAAAGAAAAGGGATACTATCAAAGCAATAGAAAATATGGCCTCGTCTCCCTACTCAAGCGAGAGCTTAGTCTGCTCCAGCTCCAAGCAATGGAAGTCCAGTTGGTTGGCTATCCGCCTCCCTTCGACGATGTCCACGTAGTTGTAACAACTATCCCTAGCACAGATCATTACAGACCCTTACTCCTTCAAGCCTCGACGCCTATCAAATGATCGAATAGGGATCACATAGGGAAACACTTGCTCCTCGGGTAGTGGGTGCTTGCCTTTGTTCGTAGGTAGCAGCGGAATGGGGATAGAAGATCCTACACCGGGCCGTCAACTCAGGACGAGTGTCTTCTGGGCACTCTAGGCAATATGCCTGTCACGTCCCGAACCGGGATCGTGAACAGTCACCCGTTGCCCTGGATGCCGGCTGTATTTTTACAGAAAATTGGGCAAAACCTCCCCATAAATCGGAGGTCTCCCATGTACAATTTAACCTGTTTAATTTAAAAATCATCCTGTAAATTAAACAAATGGCCATCCCGGCCTCTCCAAAACCAGCAAACTCCACAACCGACATCCAGACAACGCAAAGCTAACAAATCACCAACAGTCCTAGCCACAGACCTCTACTGTCATGCCCAATTAAAGCATGAGCAGCCGCCATACCGAGCGGGTCTAAATTTATACAAATATATTACAAATTCCCAAGTTAACACTTTAAATATTTACAAATGTCTCAATACAAGTGAAATATGAGAGTTTCGCAAATAAAAGTCCAAAAATTATACAGTCGTCTCATAATATGTACACAGCTAACTACGGATCTCAATATCAAGACCACGCAGGATCGATATAAAGTACGAAATTCATATTTTCAATTAAAACTTAAATCTCACCGTCGGAAATACCAAATCCACAACAAGCTCTCAAGCACTCTAGAGCCAAATGCGTCGCCTTAGAACCATGATCCTATTTGGGGAGGGAAAGAAGATTGGTGAGTATCTATGGGAGGATATTCAGCAAGTGAGGGGAAAGACATCGTGTTATCAATATCAAGTGTGAACTTGGAGTGTCAAAACATGTAATACAATATCAGGTATACGAAAACAGCGTGCAGTTTTAACATATTTCAAAGCACACATCACAAAATAACATATGCATCCATCTATATATCAAATCACATGAGAAGAGCGGCCGAATAAACAACCCGATAATGGTCTACCTCGACCAAGAACGGGTGCATTGGGGGTTTTTACAATGCAAATATCAAATGATGGCTCTCTACCCCAATGTTGGCCACAGACTATTCCAACTAGCCTGTAAATAATAATAATAATAATAATATACATATAAATAGTCAGTCGTGTATGATGCCCCCACCCAGTGCTAGACAGAGGTACAACTCACGTCCTCCCCCGATGAGGGTTCAACCTGGGACAACCATACACACAACAATCTGGCGGATACCTTCGGCCGAAGAGTATCCGGGCACAAGGGGTGCTGCTACCAGACATCCTTCGTAGCTATGGAACAATATCAAATCAGCCGGGCATGTAACCCTATGCATCCCAACACCATATCAGCCGGGTATATAGCCCCATGCATCGTATCATAATATCAGCCGGGCATACAGCCCAAATGGTACGTATAAATCCATTCAAAATCATGTGCCAATACAAGTGGAAGCATTAAAACATATCAATATATCAAAAGGGTGGCACAATATTTGATTATCAAACTCATGGATGCATATCAATAAAATCAGCAGTTGGAATACTCCAATGGTCACAAAAATATGTACATATACTTATCAAAATCTAAAAATTCAAATTTTCACACGTATAGAAATCATGTCGTTTGAAAATCGATACAACGTGATTTGTCAATCAATAGTAGATATCGTAGTCCCATTCACTGTATGGGGGAGAGTAGTGCACTCCCCAATAATACCACGAATCAAACCAAACTCGACTCCTCGAGTCTCCAAGAAAGTCAATCTAATCAAATCACGAATTTCATCAATTTTCCGACTATTTTAAGTTCGTACAAACCCTAAATTCTTCAATTTATAAATGTACTCCAATATAATCAATTTCATTCCATTTATAAATAATAACGAAATCAAAACCAAATCTAAATTCAAATCTAAAATCGTTCAAAATTGAAAACCAAACTAAAATAAATAAATTTCCTACACGATGGAAAAATCTTTGAAAAATCATACATTTTTAAATTTCCATCCAATTTATTCAAACCATAGGTCATTTTAAAGGTATTGAAGCCTATTTTCATATTACGAAAATTGTATTTTGATTTCCTATATGTAAGACAACTTAAAATGAAAAAGATTGTATCAATCCCAAAACTTAGATCCAAATCCTGATTGTTTTCATACATTTGTCACGTTAAACTCTAAGAGAAATCATTCAATTTAACATAATTCTATCATTCGGAACAGTCCAATTCGTATAAAATCCTATATTTAACCTCACTAATTACATATAAACACTTCAGAAAATACATTCTCCTTAAATTCAACATATTTGCAAGACATATACAAGAATCCCATTTCCATGCCATAATGCATACATTTTTACACCACTTACGTACCAAAAGTCTGTACACTTTTGCATCTCATTCGCATGCCAAACCCAAAATTTCATTTCAATCTTTTAGGCATATTTCAATCAAATTCCCAAGAAAGCAATCCTAATCAATCTAACATGGTCCTATCATCATCTAACATATCCTTTCATACTATACAAGACTTAACCCTAAGTAACTACATATAAAATCTCTGAACAGTGCATTTCATTCGAATTCAACACATTTTTCAATTCATATATAAAGCTTCTCATCCTACATTCAACCTAAACTAAATCAGTCATTGGATGCATTTAGAAATTCCTCTCACCTAGGGTTCCATAATTTGCAGCCTAAATTGAATGCCTCCTCAGTCCATTCCAAAGCCTGCAAAAGTGTCAATTTGCATAAATTTTCAGAAATCTAAACCTAATTCCTAAGAAGGTTTGAAACCCTAGAATTAGGGTTAGGGTTTGATCTTATCTTTGCAGTGAACAAGGCACAGTCAACCTAGGGCTTTCGGTTGGGGCTTCCGTAGGTGGCAGAACCTGCTCGCAACAGAGGGAGAGAAGTGCGCGCGAGCAGGGGAAGCAGCACTGTAGCTGCGCGCACGAGAGCTATGGCGCGCTATAGTCGGGCGTGCAGGAGCAGTCTCGCGTGGGGTCACGCGCGCGTAAGGGCTGTCTCACGCGAGCAGTCGCGCGCTATTGCGCGCACAGGGAGTAAGGCAGGGAGAAATAGAGAGAGAGAGAGAGGAAACATAGGGAGCTAGAGAGTAAGAGGGGGTGTCAGTTGGTGGTTGAAGGCAGAGGAGGGTGGCTCACGGTGGCGGTGCAGTGGAGAAGATGCGGGTGAGGGCAAGAGAGATCGTGAAAGGGAGAGAGTGAGAGAGCAACCGAGAGAGAGAAAGAGAGAGATAGAGAGTGAGACCGAGAGAGAGAAAACAGAGAGGAGGATAGAGAGAGACGATCGGTTGCTAGCGGCCGTGGGTGGCGGAGATGATGGCGGGTCGCGGCGGTGCGGCACGGGAAGGGGAAGGGTTGCGGGAAGAAGGCGAAACGGCAAAGAGAGAAAGAGAAGGAGAGAGAGAAAGAATTAGGGCTTTAAGCCCTAATTCGATTGTTTTCATTTTTTTTTTATTATTAGTATTAATATTATATATGTTTTTATTTAGATAAATAGATTTATAAATAAATAAATGAGTAAATAATTAAATAAATAAATGAATAAGTGTGTGTATATACATGTATATATATTTTTATACTCACCTTACAAATCGAAAGTACGAACATTTTAAATATACCAAAAGTTCGATTTAAAAACCCAAAATCTAAAATCAATAAAAATTAAATATTTTTCCATATATATATAAATTGAGGATCATTTTATTAAATTCAAAAACGGAAATAATATACGAACACCGTAGTGTCGATATTACAATGCCTCTATCTCCTCGGGGCCTTTGAAAGCATAGCCTTTAGCCTCCCCCTTATTGCCTTCGACCTCTGTGCCGCCAGTATCCTAGGCGTTCCGAAGGAACCCCTATCTCTCTATTAGCCTCGGATCCATGATCTTTGGTATCGATAACTCTCAGCACAACTGAGAGGTCTTGTCTCAAGGCCCTCCTCCTCGTTTGCCTTAAAGATGAAATGGGAATGGTGTCGGCACTCACATCAGAAGCACTCTCTACCTCAGCCACCTCTCTCTTCTTGGGTGTCATTTGTTAGTCAGTAGTGATTTCCTTAAGATCTCTCTCCTTCGAGGAAGCAAGAACGTCAACAAATTTTTTTTTTCTTCTCAATCAGGAGAGGCCTTTCGATATTGCTCTTCTCCTCAAGCAGCAAGTCTGCTAACGATAACATCTCATCATCTAGAAGAGACTCAACCCAGATACATCTCTTCTTGGCCTCATAGTAGCCATCGACCGAGCATACGATCCTTAAATGGCAAGACAATTGATGGAGTTTCAACCTACGAAGCGGCTTCTCCTCGACCTCGAAAATTTGGGCAACAAGTTCTTGTTTGAGGACTCCACAAAAAAGAACTTATGCATCTAGCTTTTATTGATGATCTCCTAGTAAAAGAATTTCCAATTCGACTCAGGCTAGGTTTGCAAAAAGAACCACCCCTCTGTAGAGCCACCATGGGTGCACCTCTTAAGGGCAAACACGGATGCCAAAATCTCAAAATTGAAATAGAGGCGGCAAAAACTCATCTAAAACATTATGTATAAAACTTGAAATTTACAATCTAATTGCATGAATAATTTATAACCTATAGAATGAATCTCAATGTTGAAATTGTGAACCATGGAATTTGATGAAGTAGGAGAATGAGAGTTGAGCTTGGATTGAATTAATAATTTGATATAAGTTATAAGTGTAATTCTTGATTTAACAACCCAATTATGGAGACCAATATTGGAATCCAAATCCAACAACTAACTAACCAAACCACTGAGCCCAGGTTCTTGAGTTCAATTTTTGGAGTCCAAAATTTATGATAAAGCACACCAACAAACCCAAATTCTTAGAGCCCAATAACATGAACACCCTTTGAAGTCCAAAATTTATGTGGAAGCCCATTTGCATGTTTAACCATGAATTAAAGTGTACCAAGTTCAGCCCCATGTTTTTGCTTTGTAAACTCCCTTTTCTTCCATGTATTAACAAAATAAAGAGAGGTCAAGGTGAATTTAAGTGATCCATTAAGGGTGGGACTAGTGTAAGATGTTGGATTGGCTTGAATAAAGAAAGAAGAGACATGTTGGTGCTAATAGATATGTGTGAATGTGAGAGAGAGGTAACTCACAATTCTTGAACTTTCTTGAGTGCATTTTAGCCTATATTTGTGTGTTTAACCGATAAGAAGAAAAGAGTGAAATGGGAGAAATGGAAAGAGAGAGAGAAAAGATGAAACTTGCACTATGGAGATAATTTTGTTGATTGCATGAGGAATCCTTGAATCAAGTCCAAGGTAAACTTTAAATTCATAGTTTTAAGTTCTTATTTATCATTGAAATTAGGATGAATACCATGTTTCATGATCTAAACTTAGAAGAGTGATGAAAGATTGGATTGAACATAGAAACCATAAATTTCTGCAAACAGGGCAGTCTGACCTAGCTGTAGTCTTTTTATCATAACTTTCCCTAAATGAATGCAAATTAAGTGAGGTTTTCTTCACATGAAACTAGACTTCCATATCTTGAAAATGAGATATGATTTGTTGCATTCTGATGAGAACTGGATGTTTAGTGATTTTTCAAAGTGAGATCTTCTGCAAAATAATCACCTGTTTCTGCCCTATTTTGGCTGATAATTTGGCTCGATTTTGAGATGTCTTCTAAGCTGAATTAGGCTAAGGGCTGAACATAATTTTGTAGATCTATATCTTATCTTTAATTTGTGATAAGAATCTTGTGAATTGGATATGTTTAGTGAAAGTTACAGCCATTTTTCCAAGACTGCGCGGATTGGAAATTATATATTGAAGACTACTTAGGATAAATCTCCATGTCTTTGTGCAATTGGAGTAGATCTAAGCTACAAATATAAAAATTATTGTTTTATAGCTAATCTTAAGTGGAAATTAGAAGTTTTACAATCCAAAAATACTAGTTCAAAGTACAATTATTTTTTTAAGACATGAAAATATGAGAATGAGTATTGAAAATGGGTATGGAACACTTTAAGCATAGAGACATATTTTTCATTTTGCATATCATGCATTTGACATCTTAGTAGCATTGGATAATGTCGAACCTAAATTTTATATTGTGATTTTCATAACTATTAGGCGAAGGTTCATCAAACCGGGATAAGGTTGATAATTTGGATTAGTGGGAGTTAGGGGTATTATGACACCCAGGTCGAGCTCGGGTATCACGATATCTGATCTCGGCTTGAATATTTTTTGGGTGAGCTTGAGCTCAAGCTCGAGCTCGTCGAGTTTGAATTTCTCGAGCTCGAAGTGTCATTGGATAGTATCGTCGGGTAGTATTATTAGGTATTATGGTCTAGATTTTTATTTCTCGAGCTCAAGTTTGAGCTCAAAGTGTGGCGAATAGTGTCGTCGGTAGTGTCGTCCATGTTTGTATTTCTCGATCTCGAGTTCAAGTTCAAAGTGTCATGGATAGTATCATCGGATAGTATCGTCGGGTAGTATCATTAGATATTTAATATATAAAAAATATTTAAAAGAATATAATTAATTTTTTGGGTAGTTTGTTAGGCTTTCGAGCCTGACACATTTGGGCTCGAGCTCAAGGTCGAGCTCGACGTACCTGAGCCCAAGCTTGAGCTCGAGTCGAGCTTTGACCGGGTAGTGTCATGGGTACCCTTGATACTACCCAAGTATCATAACAGCCCTAGTGGGAGTACATACTCTCCCCAAACTATGAGTGAGACTTTTATGTCTTGTTTAATGAGAAAAGTTTTTATGTGTTTTGAATACCTTATTTTGAAATGTGATTTTATAACTTCATTTGAGTGTGATGTGTTCTCCTGAACTATGATATTGAAATTATGAACTTTAACATGTTATTGCCACATAATTTTATATTGTTTGATGATTGATGTTTATTGAGACAAAAAGGAGTATGTGTTGCAAATTGGTTTTGAAATTTGATTATAAATGAAAACTCTGTTTTTGGTGACCGATTGTTTATGCAGTTGATGTGCTTTATTGATCACTCATGATTAATATGAGGAAGAGTGGTATGAGTAGAGCTGGATATTGGATTGAGGTAGTGTGATGCAAGGCATTAACCTACCCAAAGTTATGGTTAGATAGCCATGAGTCACCAATAGTAATGTCCAAGATAACACCAAGGATGAGACATTTTTTTTAAAACAAATGATTGAATAAAAACCCTTAGTGGATCTGGTCCTTGACCCCTACCAAGGTCTTTGAATGGAAAAATGTTTTTGACAGTCTCAAAGTTTTGAATAAAATGCAACCCATCTGATGCAAAGAGAAATGCTTTACTTTAAATACATGGATGGATAATGCTTTGTGAATGTTTTGTGAACTTGTGAATGCTTTTGTAATGACAACATGAAATCTGTTGAAAATGGCTTTAGAATATGATCACACTCCCACTCATTGGTATGTACATAGATTTCTCACTCCCTAGGTACATTTGTACTCATCCCACTCTTTCTCTCATGTTTTCAAGTTTGTAGATAGTAAGTGCAAATAGAAGGACTTCTTTCGAATACATGGATGGATAATGCTTTGTGAATGTTTTGTGAACTTGTGAATGCTTTTGTAATGACAACATGAAATCTGTTGATAATGGCTTTAGAACATGATCACATTCCACTCATTGGTATGTACATAGATTTCTCACTTCCTGGGTACATTTGCACTCATCCCACTCTTTCTCTCATGTTTTCAGGTTTGTAGATAGTAAGTGCAGATAGAATGACTTCTTTTGAAGATCTTTGAGATCATTTCGGTTGGAGTCATACACTTCAAGTAAGATAGACTCAATTTGGGCATAAGTACTTGCAAACAGATCCATAGAAAAGGTCAACACAAGCAGAATTATGTTGTACTATGGATTATTTGTATAAAATTTAATACTTTTGTATATGTTTGATCATATTTTCATTAGCCACTTTGTATTAAAGTGAATGGGAATTTACTTACTTCATTTTGGGAGTGGCCATATGGATAATAGTTTATGATTACAGAGAATTGGATGTGAATTAAACTCAGATTGATAATAGGTTAGCCTTGTGGAGTCTCAGATTACATGCCCGGAGTTACACGTAGTTCGAGACAACATGGCGATTGTCACGTGCTTAGATTCGAGGATTGGGGCATGACAATTATAGTGGTATCAGATCCTAGGTTGTTGAATTTGATAGAGTGTTTTAGGTCTCCCGTGAATCCTAGGGTAAGTAAGTCTAGTATAGGGTTAGTTAGGTTTTTATAGGTTAATTTGTTTTCGTGAACTAAATCTTATCTTCTTTTATAGTTAATGCCACCTAGGAGATGCACGAGGGAAGTTACTTCCCTCCTTGCTCAACATGAAGCTGCTTCTTTTTCTCATACTCCGATACCTCTTGAACAATCGGAGATTCCTCCTCTACCCATGGCAGCATTCCAAAAATGTATGGAGTGGTGGAGCAAGATAGATCCAGGTTTCACCTACCGAATCAACCCGAAACTCAATCACCACCTCCACCACCACCAAATCCTACAAACCCTACTACAACTCCAATGACAGCTACACCTCTTATGCCGGTTGTCGTATTCTCTACTTGTCCCACCACTGCCCTATCTAAATTAATCAAAGAAGCTCGACAATTAGGTTATGAAACCTTTACTAGGGTAAGTGATGCTACGATAGGTAAGGATTGGATAAATCGGGTTTCGAAAACTGTGCAAGATATGGGTTTGGATGATGAAGATAAGTTGAAAGTGGTTGTTATATTGTTTGATAAAGGAGCAAGAACTTGATGGGAAAACTTGAAGAAGCATTCCTCTATTTCCATAACTTGGAGCGAATTCCTAAGGGAATTCGAGGAGAAATACTACATTCCAATTTACAAAGATCAGAAGCAAAAAGAGTTCTTTCATCTCTGGCAAGGGAATAAGTCTTAACAGAGTAAGAAATAGAATTGAGAGAACTTTCCATGTATGTACCGGAAATTGTAGCTACAGAGTATCTTTGTTCTAAGTTTGAGAAGGGGTTGAACCTTAACATTTGAGAGAAAATGATAGTCATTGATGCCCATAATTTCAAGGATGTGTTTTAAATGGCTTTGAGGGTAGAGAAAATGGTTCAAGAAAGGGGTTGAATTCGAGAAAACTTTGGGAAGAAAAGGAAGTTAGGGAGTATTTCTGGCCAATCAACCAAAAGAGGTCGTAGTGTTACTTCTCAAGGAAGTGCCTCAGTCTGGCTCAGTTGCTTCACCAATGGACCAATCTTATCCAAAAGTAGGTGCTTTTCCCACTAGTGCCACTTCTAGTGCAAGGCCCTTCTGGGGAAATCGTGATCCATGTCGGAATTGTAAGAATGAGCTTACTGGGGCTTGTTCTGAGCCTCAAAGATGTTTTCATTATGGAAGGACTGATCAGTTTAAAAAGAATTGCCCTAAGTTAGGGGGTGAAGGGCAAGGGAGCCAAACTATGCAAGCCAGGACAGGTGTTCCTAGGGGAAACAGTGAGAATGTTCCTGTTTCTTCCTCTTTTATTGCTCTCAAGACCGGGACAAGGAGCAATACAGTGACCCAGAATCCTTCTTGTCCTCAAACTCATGCACAAAATAGGATATATGCAATGACTAAGGAGGATGCTCAGATCAATCCTGATGTTATCACAGGTAATGGGTTTAAAGTTTAAATATTTATCGTTAATACTCTCGAAAACATGTATAAAATTTTAGAATAGGGTGAAGCATGATGATGGTGCAAATGGGTAATTGATATATGCGCAGGATTTAAACTTCTTTACCAACGACATCTAATATTTTGCATGATAATGTTTATACATTTTGCATATATGAGATGGCATGAAGAAAATTGATGAATTATTATATTGCATTAGGTTTAAGTTGGGAACGGAGTCTAGTGGTGCAAATAGAGAGTCTACACACTAGATAGGGAAAGTTGTCATGCCCCGATCCTTGGATCGACCACGTAACAACCGTCGCGTTGTCTCGGTACACGGGTAGAACCTCCCCATATACCGGGACTCCGCAAGACTACATAATAGTATAATAAATCTTCCAATACACAAATCCATCCAAAATAAGAAAACATATAGACAGCACACATGCAAAGGACCCATCCAATCCATCTCTATACACACAAGCATGCGTCGGCATACACATTTGGGAAGGGGATTCCTATACATGCATGCAGTGTGGCCATCCCAGCCATTCCAGAATTCTCAGTACGAATAAAGCATTCCAAAGATATTCCAAAATCAAAGTAAATGAAGTCCCAAATCATAGTCGTAGGATTTTACTAATACTTGCATGAAGAAAATAAGTTAGCATCAGTAAAATCCAAACGGTATGAGATGTATAGAATTTCATGAATCCGAAAGTGAATATTGAAATCAAACATTTCAATCCAAATGTCCTAGTTAAATAGTAAGTTTTTACCAAAAATGGAATTTAAACGACAATGAACAAGTTTTAACATAAACAATGTAAGGATTCCACCAATACTTGCTTCTATATACAAAACAAGTATTGATTAGATCCATACCAAAAATTGAACAAGTTTCCCTTCTATAGATTTCAGATCAAACCAAAATAAACCTTACATCACCATAATACGTAAACGAGACAGCAAGATAATCCTTAACAGGCTCCAATTTCTATCATAAACCTAAACTTCCTCTGAAAGATTTAAAAGAGAGGGGTGAGTATTGGGAATACTCAGTGAGTGTATAGCATGTTATGAAGATAAATGAGGGAGATTGTGGATATGTCAAATAAGTTTCTCAAACTCATAATTTCAAATTATAAAGAGCAAGGTATATCATCAAGTATCAAATACAAATCAAGAATTTAAAAGAAATCATATTTTTACTTATTATATGCATCCAATTTTACATCTTGTTTTCCACAAATCATAGGGTTGTCGAAATCTTTCCACTAAAGGTTTGACCCCGACCAATAGTGAAACCGCCAAGGAGTTTTCATTTAATGTCAATCACATACATATATATATACATATACCCCAACCTTGGCTTTGACTCGGACCTCCCCTGGGGTGGAACTAGGCTAGTCCAAAGGGAGGGTTTTAGAAGCACCTCTCAAGCGCAGCTACCTCCTCAGCCAAATAAACACCCAATCACGTCACCTCGTTAGGTCGCACCGTTTCGCAACATAATAGTATGAAATCGACGTGCCAACAATGATTCAAACAATTCTCATTTCTAAAGCTCAATTCAAACCATGTTCAACATAATTCAAATAATATGGCATATTATTTCCATTTCAAAAACATGGATGCATATTTCAACTGAAATCTCATTTTCCGAATATTCCACAATCATAAAACAATTGAATATCAATTATAAAAGCGTTTGTAAAATCATTACAAAATATTTTCTCATTTAAAATCATAAACATGTATTCACTCATCTCTAAGAAGGGTATTCACTCCCTATTTCCACAATTACTCCAAAATGACTCCTTTCGAGTCTCCAAAAGGTTAACCTAGACCAATTATCACAATTTATCATCAAATAAAGTCTCATTAAACGGTTTTCAAATTTCCTCCTAATTTAATATAACCTTAATTTATACATTCATATTTCTAGATTCTTATTTTATCAATCAAGGATTATTTGCCCCACCAATGACTTTAATTCCCAATATTCCTCAATTTTCTCAATTTTCTCCCGAATTTACATAATCCTAATATTTTCATACACATTTAAATCAAAGTTCAAGAAAAGCTAGCCCAATCCACCCAACAAGGTTCTATTACCCTCTAACATGTTTTTTCATACTAGACAGCCTAAATTCCTATAGAATTTCAGACTTAACTCTGAAAATCACATGTAGAATTTCAGAAATGCATCTTATTCAAATTCAACATACTTTTAGGACATATACAAGACTCTCATCCTAAATTCCGCCTAAATTCGATCAGTTATTGAAGGGATTAGAAAATTCCCTCACCTAGGGTTTTTCACAGTTCGCAGCTCTCGTCCGAGTGCCTTCTCGGTTCAATCCAAGACCTGTAGTGCTTCCAAACTAAGCAAATTCTATTAGTTAGACTAACTCACCGAGAGAATCAAAACCCCTAAGCTATTGATCAAAGATTCACCCTTACCTGCGATAAGAAGAGTGCAGTTTTGGCCTAGAGTTTTCGAAGTCTGATGATTGTCGTCGGGTTAGGGACTTCAACGCGAGTTGCAGAAGAGCTCTCGGTAGAGAGCACCGCGCGAGCGAGCAAGGGAGAGAGGGAGAGGAAACTGTCGCGCGCATGAGAGAGAGAAAAAGAGAGCAACTTCCATGATGATGGTCGGCTATGGTGGTTGGAGATGCCACCATGAGAGGTAGAGAGAGAAAGAAAGAGCGAGGCAGAGAGTGAGAGAGAATTCGAGAGAGAGACAGAGAGAGAGAGATGAGCGGCTAGGCAGTGATGATGGTGGTCGGAGGAGCCACTGGTGGGCGGCAGAGAGTGGCGGGAGAGGGAGATCACAGCAGAGAGTCGAGGAAGAGAGAGGTGGAGAAAACAGAGAGAATTCGGAAGAGAGAAAGACGAAGGAGAGAGGGAGATTAATACCCCAAAATACACTACGAATTGCAAACACGTTGTGGGGAGTTATGGAAGTTTTTTTGGTAGAACATGCATCCAGTTATTCCCCCTTATGAGGTGAATTTCTCAATATTTTTAAACAATAACTGTGTCAGCAATCAGCATGCTGACATATGCCCAACCCAGCACGACTGTTTAGAATTATAGCAGACTAGTTTTTATGGGGAGAAGGAAGAAAAACATGAGTCAAACTAGTCTTAAAGAGCATCAGGTTTAATAAATATGAGAGAGAGTGTGGAATGCAGGACACAAATGGACCCACAAGTTGTGTTTGTACCAATTTCTTCTTTCTTTATTTTTCTTATTTGGAAATTTAAGTCTGGAGTTGCATTAATTTGTACAGATTATGGATCCTTACCCAAGTGTGCTGGCTTCAAAACTTTTGGCAAGGAAGAAGTTCAAAGATAATGGGACGCAATTCAACATGATAGCATGCTCATGGTTACAATTCATGATTCATGACTGGACCGATCATTTGGAAGACGCCCAACAGGTGTTTTTTTTTTTGTTTCCTTTTTTGCTCTACTACAAAATTTTCTCAATTCTTTTACAACTAAAATTGAGACAAAATATTAAAATTTTCAGTTATATAAAGCAAACATGGTGAAATTCTTGAAATGAAGTAGGTTTGTATCAGTGCTATATGGCCATAAGAACATCTTTAAGCAGAGATTTTTGGCATTTTCTCTTAAAAGAAACAATTTTTTTGGTATATTTTTTTGTACAGGTGGAAATTACAGCTCCTGTTCATGTTGCAGACTTGCGTCCTCTAAAGTCATTTATATTCCTTGAAAACGAAATGGTACTAGCAGCAGGTTCCCCTGAAATGAACTTCGGCTTTTTGAACACAAGAACACCATGGTCGTCACGCCCCGACCCGCAAGTTCGAGCACGTGACAGCCGCCTCAAGATCTTGGAACATGTGCAATCACCAGTATATACCCAAGACCCCGCAAATCTATAGAAATATCTTCATTCAATTCAATGAAACCAACACATCGAACATTTAACATATTTGACAAAAATTTTATTTAAGAAAATATAAATATATAAAATATATAACAAATAAGTTTTCAAACATCATTTCCAAAATAAAAGTTTTCACTTTCAAAAATAAACCCTCCGATAGGTCCATCTACAAGTCTTAAGATTTCACATCTAGGGAGAACTAATACCAATAGAAAGTCCTGGTAGCTTTTCCTCGGGTGGATCTATCCAACAGAGAGGGCTGCTGTTATATCTATACTTCCTTTGAAAAAGATACAAAAGAGAAGCGAGTGTAAAATATTCAGTGAATGGATTGTAATGGTATGCTGTAACAGTAAATGAGTGGTGAGTGTGGGAATGTTAAAGTCACAATTCCCAACAAATAATTCATAGGTAGTATCAAACAATTCAGATCATTATAAAATAAATACATCCACAAATTTCATACTTTCCAAAAAACTAATGGGGTCTCCCTAAAGAAAATACTCCTGCCCAAAGTTAAGCCGAAACCGGACGAAAGCCTGCCAAGGGGTTTTCAATCATTTCTTTTCAAAACACTAATTCTCAATTCCTTGACGTTGATTCGGACCTCACCAGGATGTTATCCGGATAGTATGATGGGGATGCAAGAGACCAAATCTACCTCCCTTGCCAAACAAAGCTCTCATACACGTCACCCCGTCGGGTCGCTCCGTATACGGAATGACTATAGTCATTTACCATCATCAATACCATCATTTCACAATATCCAAACATTTTTCAATGTGTCACAAATTCAGCAAATGGTTACCTGTCACGCCCCGACGACAACCGTCGCGTTACCCCTAAACACGTGTGAGCTCACTCCGTGTCTTGAGACACCGCAAGGCATACCACTATACCAACATTTTGAAATAAACTCACTTATTTATCAAACAATCCAAATGTCCTAATGAAAACAATAAGTCTTGCAAAAAGACATTTTTACAATTAACAAGAAAATTCTAGAATAGACAAGAAACGGTTTATAATACTAGACAAAACAGACTAATAAATATTTATCAAAATCAAGTTTTTAAAAGTTTACAAAAGTTTCCTCCATGGGTCTGAACTACATAGCTCCCAAAACTAGTATCTATTGATGATCAACCAAAAGTAGTTTCTTCTATCCAGCAATCCAATGGCGACTACGTTTCAAAACTAGCTTCCTCTAAAAGAGATAAAAGAGTGGGGTGAGTATAAAATGCTCAGTGAGTGTAATGACATGTTGAATACAAATGAGAGGTGGGGGTGGCTGTGCCAAAGAGCATATCAAAGTCATGTAATTGCAATGCCAAATGTCATTTTCATAGAATACATTCAGAATAAATCTTCCATGACTCAAGTGTCTCATTCAACAAATAATTTCACTTTCCTTTTAAACTTTTCTTGGGGTTTGCCGAAAACTATTATTTTACTAATGGCCATGGGTAGAATCCGCCAAGGGACTTTTCCATAATTTTTTTATAAAACAATCCCATACCCATTGGCATTGGCCCGAAGTTTTCGTGAGGTGCATACCACGTCATCACAGCCAATTTAAGTAGCTCTCCATCCTGCCATCTCCAAGTCGATAGTTAACAAAGCCCTTCCACGCTCCGTCGGTCGACCTGTGGAAGACTTAATCACAGACTATAGTCTTTCACCATGCACTATGTTATAAAACTCATTTCATATTTCAGTTTCATAATAATTCACAATGGAATGAAATTTCACAATTCAAGTTCATAGTTCAATTGTAACATGATACAAACAATGTAAGAAACCAAAGGCAGAGTTATGGATTTGTCAATCTATTTAGGGATACACCACAATCACAAAACATTTCAGATCCAATTTAAAAATTCATTTCAAAATATATTTCACAAGCTCACAGTCGAAAAACATTTATCATTCATACTCAATATAGCCATCCACTCACAATGTATAGGAGAGTAATCACTCCCTGATTCCTCCACAGTAAGTTCCAGAATTCTCAGTACGAATAAAGCATTCCAAAGATATTCCAAAATCAAAGTAAATGAAGTCCCAAATCATAGTCGTAAGATTTTACTAATACTTGCCTGAATAAAACAAGCCAGCATCAGTAAAGTCCAAACGGTATGAGATGTACAGAACTTTATGAATCCAAAAGTGAATATTGAAATCAAACATTTCAATCCAAATGTCCCAGTTAAACAGTAAGTTTTTATCAAAAATGGAATTTAGATGAAAATGAACAAGTTTTAACATAAACAATGTAAGGATTCCACCAATACTTGCTCCTATCTACGAAACAAATATCGATTAAATCCAAACCAGAAATTATACAAATTTTCCCTTCCTTGGATTTCAGATCAAATCAAACTCTACATCATTAGAATACCTAAACGAGTCAGCACAATAATCCTTCACAAGCTCCAATTGCTGTCATAGACCTAAGCTTCCTCTGAAAGATTTAAAAGAGAGGGGTGAGTATTGGAAATACTCAGTGAGTGTATAGCATGTTATGATAATAAATGAGTGGTGATTGTGGACATGTCAAATGTTTTCTGCAAAATCATATGATTGCGTCGATAAATCTCAATATAAACAAAATCTCAATAAAACATGATAAATAATTCATATGCATCCAGCCATCACATCTTATTTTTCAAAATCATGGGGTTGTCAAAATCTTTCCACCAAAGGCTTGGCCCTGACTAATGGTGGAATCGCCAAGGGATTCTCGTCACAATCATACACAATACCCCCTTCCTTAGCTTTGGCTCGGGTCTCCCCTAGGGTGCAACCAAGCTAGTTCGAAGGGAGGGATTTAGAGGCACCTCTCGAGCGCAGCTACCTCTTCATCCAAATAACCGCCCAACCACGTCACCCCGTCGGGTCACACCATAGAGAGAATGACTATAGTCATTGACCATGCACACAGCACCATTTCGCAATCATTAAATCATATATCAAAATGTGCCAACAGTTATACAAATGAATTTTCAGTGCATAAGTTCCATCTGTCACATTCAACATAAGTAATAAAATATGGCACATTATTTTTTTGAACAACACATGGATGCATTCGGTAATTCAAATCCCCTTTCGGGACATTCCACAATCATAAAACAATTTTAAAACAATTTTAGAAATATTTATAAAATCAGTATAAAATATTTTCTCACTCAAAACCATAAACATGTATCCACTCACCTCTAAGGAGGGTATCCTCTCCCAATTTCGCAATTTAATCCCAGGTAACCCTTCTCAATCTTCAAATGAGTTATCCTATACCAATGATCACAATTTTATCAAATAAAGTCTCATTAAAGGATTTTCAAATTTTCTCCTAATTAATATAACCTTAATTTACACAATCATATTTCTAGATTCTCGTTTCATCCATCTAGGATTGTTTGGCTCACAAATGACTTAAATTCCCAATTTCTTCCGAATTTACACAACCCTAATTTTTTTTCATGCATATTTTAAGTCCAACTCTAAGGAAAGCTGTTCTACACCATTTAACAAGTTTTTAATTTCATCGAACACGTTTCTTTTGTATGAATCAGCCTAAATTCATGTAGAATTTAGACGTAACCCTAGAAATCACATATCAAATTTCAGGAAAATGCATTCTCTTCAAATTCTACACATTTTTAGAACATATACAAAGCTTTCATCCCAAATTCAGCCTAAATTCATTCAATTAGCGAAGGGACTAGAATTTCTCTCACCTAGGCTTTCATAATTCACAACCCTCGTTCGAATGCTTTCGCAGTTCAATCCAAGACCTGTAGTGCTTCCAAACCGAAGCAAAGTTTAGTAATTAGACTTAAATTACCAAGAGAATCAAAACCTTAAAGCTATGGTCAGACCCAGCCCTTACCTGCGCAAAGTAGAAATCACAGGAGCCGCGGCCTAGGGTTTCTGACAGTGATGCTATTGCCAGCTTAGAGCTTCTACGAAGGTCGTAGAAGGAGGTTCGGCGACGGAGCAGCGCCGCGCGAGCGAAGGAGAGGAGCAGAGCAGAGAAGAAGAGAGAGAGAGGAAGGCGTCAGTTAAAATAATTTCAAATCATCTATAAGCTAGTCTAGCTATCTAAACAAATGCTAAGCAGTTAAAATACATTCACAAGCTCAACATAGATCCCAACGCAAGGGTCAATCCAACAAAATTAGATTGAAAATCTACAAACAGTCCAAATGTCCCATTAAAACCAAAAAGTCTTACAAAAGAAATTTTATACCAAATAAAGAGAGTCCCAAATTGAGTAAAGATTTTTTAATACTTGCCTAAAATAAACAAGTAAGTATTCAAAAAATTCAAACTTTTAAGAGTTTATAAAATTCCCTCCACAGGTCCAGATTACATAATTCGGAAAAGTGTTCTGAAGACTAGTACCTATTAAAAATCAACAAAAGTAATTTTTTCAGATCGACATTAGATGATGTCTAAGTCTCCAAACTAGACTTCTCCTAAGAAAATAGAAAGAGAGGAGTGAGTATAAAATATTTAATGAATGAAATATAGTGGCATATTGAACATGAATGAGGGGTGAGGGTGGTTGTGTCAAATGAGTATATTAGATTTATTCAATTGCAATACCAAAAGTTATTTGCATAAAATAAATTTAGAGAAAATTTCCCATGACTCATATATGCCTATCAACAATCAGTTTTATTTTTCTTTCCAATTTTTTTGAGGTTAACAAAAGCCACATTTCTAACAATAGCCATTAGTAAATCCACCAAGAGATTTTTCATAATTTTTTTTTTATAAAACATTCCCCATCCTTGGAGTTAGCCCAAAATTCCGTGGATGTAGCCACATTATCATGGGAACAACTTGGGGAGTCCCTCCATTCGGCCTACCATCAAACCCTAATTTTTAGCTCAACCTTAACCATGCTACCTTAATGGTCTCAGTCCATTGAAGACTTAAACTATAGTCATTTATTCTTTTCTAAGCACCATATTACAAAATCCATTTCATCATTCAATGTTATAACCACTTACAAGGGAGTGAAATTTCACAAATCACAATTATAATTCCATTGTAACTGATACAAATAGTTCAAAAATCAATGATAGAGTCATGAATTTATAAAATCATTTAAATTGGGCACACCACGATCACAAATATTTTATAAATCAATTTCAAAATTCATTTTAAAATTTGTCAAATCATAATTGAAATCATTTTTATCATTCATACCTAATATAACCATCCATTCACCTTTTGGGAGGGTAATCACTCCTAATTCACAACCAATTCGATATCTAGTCTTACTTTAGATTCCAAATACCATGACCTATGATATTCAACACCAATTCCACTTATAATCACTTCTAGAGATAGGGTTAACCAATTTTTCCCAACATAATATGAACCCAAATTTCATAAATTTATCAATTTATGTTCATCAATTATATGTCAAGTGTATCAATAAAATATCTTCATTCACACTTTCACCAATTCTCATCATATTACAAACCCTAGATCTAAACCCCCAAGTTAAATCTTACAATCTAAATCTAATAATTCAAATTCATGTTAGGAAAATATAAATCTAGATTGAAAGAGCAAGATTACATCTAGAGAAGTCACAAATTTTGTCCAAGATCAAAATTTACCAAAATCCAAACTTTCTCTCTCTACAAAAATTTCAAATTGCAAACATTAAAATAAAATTCGTAGTTAATAGAACTAAACTCAAGTAAACAAAAAGAAAAATTATCTTTGTAAAATACTAGAAAAAACCGGTTGTAATTGAATTTGGACTTGGAGTGTAACACTGAAAAATTTGGTATTTAAATTTTCAATATTTTTTTCTTTCTTTCATGGGATAGGAAATGATTTGTAATTGAATTAGTACTAATGTATTGAAAGATTTAAATGGCTTGATGGTGTAAAACTTTTTGAAGAACATTGAGTGTATGGGTTCAAATCCCCTTGGATGCATTGACGGAGAGACAAGTTGATCTGTGTATTTGTAAGTTGATTTGTGTTGGTGAAATTTGTGAGAGACAAGTTGATTTGTGAAATTGCAAGTTGACTTGTGTTTGTGAAGATTATGAGAGACAAGTTGATTTATGAGGATAACAAATCAACTTGTATGAGGAAATGAAAGAGAGGCAAATCAGCTTACATGAGGAAATGAAAAAGAAGCAAATAGACTTGTGCAATGGGAAAAGTCGATTTGAAAGAGTGCAGAACATAATCTTTGAGATTTGGACATACTAAGTCGATTTGTAAATTAAACAAATCGACTTGGTAAGAGAGCAAGAGGTGTTTCCGAGGCCTGAACTTAACAAGTTGATTTGTATCAATTTATAAGCCGACTTGGTTACTGTTATAGAACACATTTCTGGGGCTTGACGTTGGCAAGTCAATTTGGCTTTACTTGGCACAGTGCTCAGATCGACTTGACTTTTAAATTCTAAGTTGATTTGCATATATCACAAACAGACTTAACCCTTGAATACCCTAAACACACAAGTCGATTTGTGAGGCATACAAATCGACTTGTACATCTGGAAAAACTGTGAAATGACCAAACTACCATTTAAACTTAAATAAAACCTGAAATTCATGAGGAATAAGATGGCAATTGCATCCCACAATTAAAAGAGGCTTGAACGAGTCTCATTTCATTCGAACTCTCATCTCTCTCTCGCTCACCCACTTCTCTCTCTCTCTCGCTCACCCACCTCTCTCTCACTCTCACTCCCATCCATCTCTCACTCAATCTCTCACTTAAAATCAATTGCTGCCATACAAAATTACTCCATTAATTTTTCAAAACCCCAATCAAACCTACGGAAAGGAAAATTTGGGGAAAAACCTAGAGGTTGCTCCACGAAGAGAAAAAATCTAGGGTTTTTGACACCTAACGTTCATGATTCAATCCAACCTCACAATTAAGGTAATTTTCTCTCCCTAAACTTGGATTTAGCTTTCTCATTACTAGATTGAAATTTATTATTGAGATTTGAGGAATTTTATTGGAGATTAAAACCCTAGAGTTCGTAAATGACAGAAATTGGGGAAAATTATGTATAAAAAATTTTATATAGATCCTAATGACATATAAATGATAAAATAAGAACATGGATTCATGAATTTGAGGAATTAGAGTTTGTACTATATTAGGAAAAATTCATAAATTTTAGAAATAGATGTGATTTAATATTAAAATTGTGGTTATTGATTTAAGATAATCGATTGGAAACCTGAGAAGGGATTACATTGAGTTTAATTATGGAATTGGGAGTGAATACCCTCCGAAGAGGTGAGTGGATGATTATTGTTGAATATGAATGATAAAATGATTTCAAATATAATTTGTAAATTAAATTTTAAAATGAATTTGAAATGGATTTGACATGCTTTGTGATTGTAGTGTACCCCAAATAAAATGCTGATAAAATCCATGACTTTTTTGCTTGATCATTGAATTGTTACATTATATTATAATAGAACTTTGATTGTGAATTGTGGAATTGCTCTTTGTTGTAAATGGGCATAAATTTGAGTGATGAAATGAATTTCTTCTAACATGGTAATGAGAAAAAGACTATATTCTAAATTTTCCATGGACTGGACCATCCGAGCGGCGTGGTTATTGCTGATTTGATTTAAATTAGAGACTTGGAGGAGGCGGGATGGAGAACCATTCAATCTGGCCGTGATGACATGGTGGCACCCCACAAAAACTCTGGTCCAACGCCAAAGATAGGGGATTCTTTTATGAAAATTGTGGAAAAGCCCTTGATGGATTTTACCAATAGCTATTGATAGAGTAGTGGTTTTGGGCAAACCCCAATAAAAAATTTAGAAAGGAAAATTGAAAATTTGTTATTTGTACACAACATATGAGTCATGATAGATTGTTCTGAACTTATTTTGTGCAAATGGCTTTATTTATCGCATTGAAATATATATTGGTTACTTCTTTGGCACAACCACCGTCACCTCTTATTCATATTCAATGTGTCATTGCACTCAACTCACTGAATATGTTTAATTCTCACTTCCCTCTCTCTAATTTTTCAAAGTAAGCTTAGATTGAAAGTATAGAGTTGAACTAGTGTCGGTTGGAAGAAATCTTTTGACAATCTTCGATAGGTATTAGATCTATGAATAATATTTTTTGGAATTATATTATATAAACTATGAAAGGAAATTTTTGTATACCACCTTATGTTTGGATTTGGTAAATACTTGCTTAATTTTACTTAGGCAAGTATTGCAAAAATCCTTACTATTATGATGTGGAGCTCTATTTAATTTGTTTAAAATTATTTTTGCAAGGTGTATTGCTTTCACTGGAACATTTGGATTATATTGTGAATTTTAAAATACATTTTGAGTTTATGAATTTATGTAAATGCTTGGGAATTGTCTGGATGATTGAGTGGGCCTATGAATGATTTGAATTCTATTTGAAAATGATTGGAAATTGGAATACCCTATGGTACCTTGGGACACTGAATGGAGTTCACACATGTTTTAGGATAACACGACAGTTGTTACGTACTCAATGGGAGAGTCAGGGCGTGACAATCTTAATCCCGTGATTGAACCAAGTCTCTTAAGTTGAATCACCAAACTTTAGATTTTTCTATCTGGAACTCTTAATCTCTCACTATAATCATATTATCTCAAGTTTGTTTGAGGGTTTGAGAGTTTAAGCATTTGGATTTCTACTTGGAGTTGGTTGACCTTGAAGAGAGCAAAGAAAGAGGGAGAGAGAGAGAGATAGAGAGTCAAGAAGGAGAGAGGGTGAGAGAAGAGGGTGTGGGTAGGGGTGACCACGGTTCAGTTCGAATTGTGAACCGAACCGGAACCGGTGGCTCAAAAACCGAACCGGAACTGCTTTTTCGGTTCCGGTTCAAAAATCGAAACCGGAACTGAAGACATATGGTTCGGTTCCGGTTCTTAAATTTTAGGAACCAGAATCGAAACTAAAACCGAAACCAGAATCGGAATCGGAACTAGAATCAGAACAAAACCAGATATTTTTTTATTGAAACCGGAACCGGATTTTTGAAAATGATTGGTTTTTAGTTTTGAATAAGTACTAAACTCATTTAAAATTCAAATTTTTATTATTGTGTTACAATTGTAACAATAAATATGCATAAAAATCAAAATAATTTAAAATTTAAATTTTTCATCATTATGTTATAACAATCAATATGTGCAAAAATCAAAATCATTCAAGTTTATGTAATTATAAGAATGATAATATATATATATATATATTTTGATTTGTTAATGTGAATTTATTAATCAAATATATTTTGATGATAATTTTTTTACGATAAATATTTGATTTAAAGAGTTATATAAAATAAATAAATCAGCCTAAATCAAATCCCCACATACAAAACTTGAGTTTAAATGTAATTTAAATACAAGACAATTAAAATTAAAATAAATCGACCGAATTAATGAATTAAAAAATAATATAGTTAAGTCACATATTTTCTATTAAAAATGTGAGAGAATTAAAATTAAATAATTTAAATTTCGATTTTAAATGGTTCGAATCGAAACCGACCCGTAAGGAACCGAAATCGTCAGTAAGCGATTCGGTTCTACTTCCGGTGGACGATGAATTTGAACTGTCGGTTTTGAAACCGAAACCAAAACATAAGGAACCGAAATCGAAACCGAAATCGTTGGTGAGCAGTTCAGCTCTGGTTTCATTGAATGATGAAACAGAATCGTTGGTTTCGGAACCGTCAGTTCCGAAACCGTAGTCACCCCTAGGTGTGTCGATTTTGAAATCGGTGGTTCCGGAACCATGATCACCCCTAGGTGTGGGTTTCAAGTGAGGTGTGAGTGAAATCAGAAAATGGGAGGAGAGGAAGAGAGAGGGAGAATAAATGAGAGAGTCTGACTCTTTTTTTTTTTTTTGTTTTTTCTCTCTCTCTCTCTCTCTCTCTCTTCTAGTCTCGATATTTGACTTTTTTCGCTCTTGTTCCCGCCACTTTTTTCAGCTTAACCTTAAAACAATGTCTCGCCCCATTCTCACTCATCCCGGTCGGACAGCATCCAAGAAAAAGAGACAAAATTCAGGGCAAGAGAGAGAGAGAGAGAGAGAGAGATATGGGAATCAAAGATCTTCTGAAATTCATGAAACCCTATGTTCAACCAATTCACATCCAGAAATATGCTGGCAAGCGGGTAAGCCTCACACCCATTTTACAGAATTCTCTCTTTTAGGTTTAGCCGTTCAATTTCTACTCTTTAAACACAAACCCATTTCTACATTTTCTCTACTTGAATTTTTATTAGGTGGGTATTGATGCTTATTCATGGCTTCACAAGGGAGGTTTGATACTCTCTCTCTCTCTCTGTCTGTGTGTGTGTGTGTGTGTGTTTTCGGAGACATTAATGACAACCCCTTTTTATTTCAGCTTATTCATGTAGTATGGAGCTTTGTTTGGATTCAGACAGTGTGAAGAAATTAAATTATTTGAAGTACTTTATGCACAGAATCAATTTGTTCAGACATTATAGGATTATACCGGTTGTTGTTTTTGATGGTGCGAATATCCCTTGTAAGGCTGCAACAGAAGAAGAGCGTCACAGGTTTTTCTTACCCAAATTTCTCAGATGCCCATTTATTAAATTTTATGAAATCGAATCTAATTTCTTATGCGGGTGATTATGTTGTTGATTTAGGAGGAGAAAAGCAAATCTGGATACGGCTTTGGCAAAACATAAGGAGGGGGATATTCGTGCTGCCAGTGAGCTCTTCCAGGTTTTAACCGAAATCCACTTTAGTAACTTTTTGTTTTTTTGGTACTAATTGCTGAATTTTATTTATAGTCAAATGATTGGATACCAATTCATGCCTGATTTTTATATTTTGGCATATAGGTAGAAATAGGTGTTGACTTCCAGTAAAATCTGCTAGGGGCACCTTTGAACCCCTTGTTGTGTAGGATGCTTGGCCCTTGGATGAACAACGTCGGGTCATTTATATGGCAAAAGAATTTTCTTTTCTCAAAATCAAATTAAATATTGCCTAAATTATGATCAATTAAAATATTCAATGTGAATTCGAATGAAAAGTTAAAAACACCAAAAAAAAAAAAAAAAAAAAATTATGTTTGTATCATGAAATGTTGACAATTACTCCTTATGATGACAAAATGTTATTTATGGTTTCTATATAAAATGAATGGAAAGACAAATATATATTAACCTAATTATGCTCTCAATAATGTTAAAATGGAGGACGCTCATCTTAGTGCCTTGGTCCCTTAATGTCCTTAGGCACAAAAGTGTTTTCTAAAGCATGATGACTAGTAGAGAAAAAGCGCCAGTTGACACATAAAGCATTCCATAGTAGTCAAGCTGTGGAGGCTCAAGAGCACTGATGAATTATTATGTTTCTTATGCAGAGATCAATTAGCATCACCCCGAAAATGGCACATCAGTTGATTCAGGTATGCAGTTATCTACAATTTATGTTATATCTGAAGAAGTCTGCGTTCTGACATCCATATGCTACATGGATTCTCCTCATAACCTTTTTGTTTCTTTTTTTGTCTTTATTTTTTTCAGATTTTGAGATCAGAAAATGTTGAATATGTTGTTGCTCCATATGAGGCAGATGCACAGTTGGCATATTTATCAAGCCTCGAAGCGGAAAATGGCGGGATTGCTGCAGTCATTTCAGAGGATAGTGATTTATTGGCATATGGTTGCCCAGTTGTAAGGACTTCCATGAAACTCTGATATGACCTAATGGAGGTCAACAACTTTCTTGCTGGCTTTTTTTGATTGATGTCATTACCATCATTAAAGTTGGTTTCACCCTCTTGTTTGATCTTCATCTTTCAAGCAGACAGTCTTTAAGATGGATCGGTATGGCAATGGAGAAGAGATTATTCTTGACAAGGTTTTTGATTCTGAGGATCTTGTTCCTTCATTTCGGAATTTCAATAAAGAATTATTCACAGGTAAACTTTGTGTTTAGGACATGGCAACTGAGAACTTGAAGTAATTGGAACTGCTGTTAAAAGAAAGATTAATTGATTAATCCAAGTCATACGGTACTGTTGAAAATCATCTATGTCTATTAACTCGTAAGAATAAGAAGCTAGTTATACTCTTCTGTGAAATGGGACTAGAAAAGCTTGTGTTTGATGCTAATTTTCCTTTATATTTTCCAAATATGTTTAGGTTTAAGTTTATTCACTGGCGAAACCCCGAGAGATACTTTTGAGCATAACATTTAGCTCAATGTTAGAAGTCTGAAATAGGACAGAGAATGTGAATATTTCTTTTTATGCAGCGATTAGAAGGATCAATTCATTCTCATTAACCTTAGTTTCACTTATGCAGAAGTTGTAGTTCAGGGAAATGGTACCGAAGTTGTAAAATTTTTGCATTGATTTTAGTTTCTCCGTGACAAACTTATCACATGGCAAATTTACAGGCATGTGTGTCCTAGCTGGCTGTGATTTCCTCCAATCTATTCATGGAATTGGAATTGGTAAAGCGCACTCGTTGGTTTCCAAGTATCGGGATTTAGATCGTGTAAGCATGTTGCATTTTATGTTTGCAGTTAGTCGTATCAACTTGCCTTCTGTTTACAATAGGTGAAACTGAATCTGGTTGTCAAATGTTTGAGTGCATACTCATGTAATTATTTTCTTCCTGAAAGCCTTGAAAGCATTAAATTTTTAATTCAATTACTTCATAATTTGAATCTTTAATGTCCAAGCTTCTGCAGAAATTTTCATAATCTTACAATCAGTACTTAAAAGCTTTTTGATCGGATGATGCAATTTTACTTTTAATTATCTCAATTATAGAACTCAACCAAAATGTCTAATCTGTATTGATGGAGGTGGGCATTGTTAGTAATACATATTTCTAGCCTGATGAGAAGTGCATGTATCGTGGAAATGGATGCACCCAGCTAGATCCCATCTATTATGCATATTTCTTAACATTGATATGGTTAAGTATACAGGGTCTCGATAATATAAATGGTTTTTCTTTCTTTCTCTTTTTCTTGCAGTTATAACTAATAGGTACAAGTTTCTGATAGAAAAGACTATTTCTCTGAGAGCACAAATCTTTTGGTTTTAAGATTCACAAAACATATCAAAAGGGCAAGGCAAGCTTACCGTATAGACTTAAGTTGTCCACTAGCTACAAGAAATGGTGGAATAAGTAACTTGGGGCTAAATTGCACTGGTTTTTGATTTTCTGTGGATTATGATTGATTGTTGGATAGATCATGTACGAAGATGGTTGGTTATGGATAAAAACAAAAAGGCCATGGGGACAGAATGAGATAGGGAGATATTTTCTCTCCTGTTGCACATCTAAGGCTCCTGGATTGTCATCTACATGAAATGCTCAGTATCAAATAGTTCATCCAGAGTGTCTTATCTAGCTGAACTGATTCTGATTTATAACAGCCTCAGTATTAGAAAATTTGTTTGATTTGATGGCATGGTTCTGCGAGGCACATCTTCCTGAATCCACCAGGTTACAACACCCCCCCCCCCAAAAAAAAAGCTCTTAGGAGAATAATTGTTATGCATTGCTTTGTCCTTTCTAATAAGCTAATATGTGTAGACACCTCATAAGTTGGCTCCAGAAAGAGAATACATAGGTCACTTTGAGGATCCACAAATAAATCCAAGGGAGATCTAAAGCTATCTGACAGCAAATAAATCAACAAACTATGTGGATTTGCTAGATTAAAACTGATCAAGGACTAACCAATGAATTATGTCGTGATTTTCCAGGCTTTGCACGTTCTAAGATTTGATAAAGGAAATCAAATGCCTGAGGATTATTTAAAATCTTTTAGAGAAGCAGTTGCTGTCTTCCAACATGCTCGAATGTAAGCAAGATTAATCATCTCAATGACAATCTCATTTCTTCTTAATCTGATTTCATCTTGTTGACTTGCTAATATTTTCCTGTAATACATTATGCAGATATGATGCTAAAAATAAGAGGCTAAAACATTTGAAGCCTATTGATGAAAAGCTTCAGCAATTTCTTGAGGATGAGCTTGATTTCCTCGGACCGTATCCTCAATATTATTCTATTTAAGATAGTTGTTTCTTCTTTGCTCCAAGTTTTTTAGTCTTCAATTCTCATCTCAGATTAATACTTGGCTATCTACTGTGGGTTCGTACTTGTTGAAATCAAAGGACAATTAAGAACTAATTTTCTAAATTTTAAGTGCAACCATGATTTATCTGGTGGTGTTTATGCATTCATGCATGTCTGAGCAATTTTTTTCTTTGACATGCAATCAGAGAGCTCCCTCCATCAGTAGCAACTGCAATAGCTAAGGGCGAGTTAGATCCTATCACCATGGAAGCCTTTAATTTCTATGCAGGTTCTACAATTCTTGATCACATCCAGGGTTCTTACGAACATCCAATTCCAAAAGCTATTGATTTAGTTTTATCCCCAAAAGAGAGCTGTTTCACTCTCTTTCCTTCCTGCAAAACCAGAGATGAAAGGATTACAGGTAATGCTAGCCTTTTGTTATGGTCTCTAATTTGGAAGAATACCTTCTGATCTGCATACATGTGTTAACTAGTGATAATGTTCTCCTGACGCCTACAGCCATGAAACAGAGCCTAAATGTGACCGAAACGAAGTATGTGAATGAAGCTGAGGCACTCAAGAGAATAATGGCCCCATTGTATGTTCATGGAATTCCAGAAACTATAAAGCCTTGCAATGAAACGCCCTCAAGCATCCCCAACAACAATCCATTCAAGAAGCAGAAACTTGACAACATCAGCTCAGATCAGACTGAGAGCATTCAAGTTTCAGAGGTGACTGATGTCATCAATTCAGATGAAAGGGATTGCAATAAGATCATTTCTGAACAAGTATCAGTGGTGACAGAGGTCGAGAAGTTGGAAGCCTTTTCCGAGGGCTTGAGTTCCCAAGGGAGCATAAATTCAAAGCCAAAGAAAATCAAACAGACCAAGTTCAAGAGAAAAGCATGCAAGGATTTCAATAGGGGCAATAGTAGTATATTAAATTTCTTTTCTCCTAAATAAAGTTTTTTCTTATTTATTTTTCTGCCACGAAAACTCTAACCTATTCTGTAATCTACAATTTTTTAAAAAAATTCAAATCAAATGTTGCATATTACAACAATTGACTGGCCTGATGAACCATACAGTATCTGCCTTTCCAAATGTGCCACACTGCAATCAGAAAAGTCAAGTCCTCCACCTCTAGCCCCACTTTGTGCTTCTGTTCAGCTCCCGTTTTGAACCACACGAAGGAATTATCTTCCCAGAAATTCCTCATCTTATCTATGCCCAGAACCAGCTTACTCCAAATGGCTTTTGCATGCCTGCAGTCTCTTAGAGCATGCTCAATCGACTCTTCATCCTCCCCGCTGATGGAGCAAGTCCCCTGAAAGGCTTAGAAGGCGCTCATGTGACACTACCCCCAGGTGATTTGACATTATTACTTTGTTTTAAGTGGAGCAAAATTGTACTATCTACAATAACCTCTGAAATCAAACAGGAAGCTCAAGTTTGGCGAGTCCCACAATTTACATTGAGTTCGTCATACCCAAAACAATAGCTACGATAAACTTGTCATGTGAGATGATGAGAAAGAGAAACAAGTCTCAGACGGCTAACTCTGCTCAAATTCATTTTTGCTATTAGTAAAGTGTTTTCTTTCAAACATTTGTTTGTCACTCATATTTTGTCATTGTAATAGACATACACTTCAATTAAGTTTGGACTGGGTTTTATTTATCATGCTTGGGATGAATTTCCTGCAGCATTAATGTTGCAATTTTAGTTTTGATTGTTTTTACAAATTTTAGTTTCCGGCTGGCTTCAATTCAGAACTGAAATTTTCAATATGTTCCGATTAAAAATGCTTAATTGTTGGAAATAATAGATTTACATGCATAGCGGAAGCAATAAATAATTTCCTAAAAAATGAAAAAGGAATTTCAGGTATAGGATAAATACCTCATATATAGAACCCCAAAATCAATCCAATTGTACGTATCTCGATCGGATCTCACGGTCGGGATAGTGATCATGATGTTAATCGAACCACCACCGCAATATTATGACACCGCAACCCTCAGTCCGACGATCGTTACAACGGAAAAATTTCCTATTCGAAATTTTTCTGAAACCCTCATTTTTTATTCTCATTCTAGAGAATATTATTTTCTCAAGTGCAATATCCTCTCTAATAGCTTCTCAACCACACCACCTCAAAAGAGAAGTTAGTCTCTTTATTCTAATGATACTCAAATCGTGGAGAGAGTTAGGGAGAATAGGGTTGTGGTAGCTGTGGGTTAGTGGGACCCATTAATCCCTTACAATTACCAAAATGCCCCTCTTGGGCACATCAAACCAATGTCTCTCACTTGCACTTGAAGGCATTTCACGTCCGTCGCAAGATCACAACTCACACGACCTTTCACACATCATCCTGCTGGACTTTCATACAGAATTGAGTACTGTACGACCTGCGAGTACACCTGCAAGCAAAGACCTCTCGATGCACCTGTCAGGATGATCGAGAAGCCATCGTTAGTATCAAAATAACTCACTGCACCCCAAATCTAAGACTAATTATATCCATCGAGCTATTTTTCTTATCGAAAGTAATCCCTAATAAACGCTCGACTGTGTATCAACTATTATACTTACATCCCAACATGGATAGGTATAATAGGTATGCCGGTGAATGCAACACAATGACGTAATGTCAATTGGTCTTCTTTTTTTCAAACTCGAATCTATTAGTCTCAATTCAGCTGCTTTCCTAGACTTGTCCCTCAGACCTCAACTTATCTTCCGGATTATCGGTAAATAGACTAAAGTAGCAAATACTGAGCCAAGACCTCTAGAAATAGCCAAAAGTGATAAGGGTACAAAAAATCTCACCCAATGGATCTTGGGTCTCACACAGTGGGAACACGGATCTAAATTATGTTAATGTCTCAAATAATACTCCCACTATCCTCTGGTCGACATATCACATGTGATATGAAACGCGTGTCACAATGTTATTCCCCCATCTCTCAAAGGGCATATATCAGATTTTTCTAATACTGTGCAGGTATGGAACTAGTCTACACATAAGACTTTACCTAGAGATCACAAAGAGAGTGCCTTAGAGATAATATCACTACTCGCAGGTGATATCTGAGATCTCAAATCTGGCTACTTACAGACAACATGGATGTGGGTACGTCCATGCCAATCATATCGCATATGACCTCATCCTAAACACATATCAGGGCGACTTCTATTCTAGTAGGCCCACTTTCAGAGCCTTTTACAATTAGAAACCATCCCATCTCCACTCACTCAGAGCTGGAGGTGGTCACTCGTGTGAGAGAGTCGACCACGCCTACCTGACATATCATTTATTACAATAAATCACAAAATATATGACAATTAAAATAGTGCAATAAACTCGTGACTCAATCATGCACACGTCTTATATATACAACACAATAAGGATCAGTATAAGGTAAGAAATGTCAATATACATGCAAACCTTATGATTCCTATATCTCATATAGGAATCTCTCACAATGGGTTTATTAAAGGAATCAGCCAACATGTTATATAGTAGTGTACTTAATTTGTCACTTTACCCTTCTTGGTGATGTCTCTCATAACATGGTATTAGGTATCAATGTGTTTGGTCTTACTGTGATACTTAGGGTCTCAGGTGTGGTCAATGACAGTTTGATTTTCTCAATAAATCATCCACTGGCCTCCCACTGTCTAATACAACCCCTAAGTGATCCGGAAATTTCCGGAGCCAAACACTTTCCTGAACTGCCGCTGAGCGTACCACAAGTTTAGCCTTTATCGTAGATAGAGATATATAGGTTTGCTTCATACTACTCCAAGACAACAAAACCTGATATCGATTTACATACATTCAAATCATCAACCCAATTGGTATTTGAATACCTAACAAGATGCAAATCACCTCTTCCGTAACACAAGGAGAGGTTCGTAGTTCTCTCGAGATATCTCAGAATCCTTTCACTGCTCTCCAATGATTCCTTCTAGGATTCGATCTATACCTAATTACCATACTGACTGCTAAGCAAGCGTCTGATCATGTACACAACACTATGTACATCAGAGCATTCAATGCACAGGTACAAAAGACTCTACTCATTTCTCTTGTCATTTCCTAAGTTTTAAGGCACATGTCAAGAATTAGGGTTTAACCTTTTAGCGATAAGAGTATCTCTAGGGTTGCAATCATTCTTCTCGAAGCGCTCGGGAACTCTATTGATGTTGGACTACTGTGAAAGAGTCAACACCTATATCGAGCGATCCCTCTGGATCTTAACTTGAGAAAAAATTGAGCCTCACCTATGCCCTTCATATCAAGACTTGACAATGTCCACGTTATCGTGGTTATCAGATACTCTTTGTTGTTCCCAGTCAGTAGAATGTCATTCAAACATAAGGACATGATCATAAAAAGTCATGAGAATGTATAAGGTATATGCGATGATCCTCCTCGATCATCACGAAACCATGAGGTATCACCTTCTCGTGAAATCTCAAGCGTCAGTGCCTGGATTGATGACTAAGGTCGTATGTTGACTTTCGAAATCAACAGACCTTATCATCCTGATCTATAAGAATAAAGCTAGATGGATGTTCCTTGTAGATCTCCTCATCCAAAACTCCTACTCAGGAGGACAGTCTCAACGTCCATCTGGTCTCACTCTAGATCCATGTCATGTCCACAACAATCGTTAAAAGTAAATGAATCGAGGTAATCTCACCCTTAGTTTAAGTAACCCCTGATTATCAGATGGGCCTTATACCTCTCCGTCGATCCGTCGGCTTTTCTCTTGATCTTGAAAACCTACTTATTTTCAACGACCTTACTACCCTCTGGTAAATTAACTAGATCCCAGTCCTGTTGATTCTCATCAACTCCTTCTATCATCCATGGCCTTCATCAATGGTCTCTCATAGAACCCTCAAGAGCCTCCAAGACCGTTTAAGGTTTCTCGTAATCCTCAAGAGTTATACTGAGAGTCTCTCCCTCAATCAGGAAGTGACGGTCAAGTACGCGTCATCAACTACTCTTATGAGGAGGGGAAACCTTTTCACCTTTAAATGGATCGCTCCCACTAGAACCCAGATCCATAATGGATACTTAAGTCCCGCCACTGGGATCAGCTAAACCACTACACTCATCCATCTCATAAAAGATAAAGTTCCAATCGATTTTACCTCTCATAGGGAAATCATTTTCAAGTAGCTCGGCTCATGAGACTCAATCTCAATAAGAGTGTCGTCTGTATACTCACCTAGAACACATTTCCCTCGGAGTGTTCTGAGTATCTCATAGAGATATATCTCTTTTCCCGCAAGTCTAACACGCCGTGTAGATACGAGAAACAGTGAACTTATGTAGCACATCCCCATAACCTCAAATGGCTAAGGTCAGCCTGCCTCCTTGTCCAAAGCTCATTTGGAGTACTGATTGTGGACTTCAATAAAACACGATTGAGGATGTAGACTACAGCCAATACCGTATCTCCCCAATAGAAAACTAGCAAATTGGCTTGCGCCATTATCGACCTCACCGTCTTAAACAAAGTTTTATTCCTCCTCATGGCTACTCTACTACACTGAGTAGCAAGGAATAGTCAGTTGTTTCGTAATACCCTTGTTGAAATAGAGCTCATCAGACAAATACTCGCGCCCTCGTTCGGTTCTAAGAGTTTTCACTCTCAAGTCTAACTGATTCTCATCCTCGCTAATAACCTCCTGAGGCAACTCAATAACTCAGACTTGCGCGAGATAAGATAGACGTAACCGAAACGCGGGTAATTGTCTATGAACATAATAGAGTACCCAACTGCATTTCGGGTTCTCACATTCATAAAGGCCATAGATGTCGGAGTGAACTGACTATAATGGAGTCCCAGCTCTCATTGTAATGTCAAATGGTTTTCTTATAATTTTACCGTCTAGACAAGACTGGTTAGTGGGTTCTACAAATCATTCACTGCTAATCGGTTCACCCTCTCTCACACTAGGAGGATATCAAGAAATACTATTAAAAGGAATCACTTCCAGTGTATATAGTCCCTCACAAATCAAAGTAGAACCAATCAATGAATTGTCGTAATAAATGGAAACTATAAAATTTTCAAATTAACAGAGCATATCCTAGGCTGAAATTAAGTTCCATCAAATATCCGGAGCGTAAATGACGAACAGAGTTTAGCAACTTTACAACTCTAACTTGCAAGTGTAATTCCCTCTGATGTTAATAAAACGCTTCGTTCCCTACGTAAATCCTCCTACTTGAGGATTCACTCGGAGGAACTTTATATGCAAGCTCCTATCTCGAGCTACGTGGTCGGTAGCTCTTAAGTTTACAATCCACGAGGGAGAGAAATCAGCTAGCATCTTACACCATGTAAATAATAAAGACTTAATTTCCGCTCATCATATTTATGAGCGAAATAACCAAGTCTACTACGAATATAGCATTATATCTTGGTCCCATCCAACTCCTTCTTTCTGCCCTTTAATATTTTGTTTATTGTCGATTTTCTCAGATAGTTTCTTCTTACCTGAACCTCGAGTCTATTACACATGCTTATGCCTTTTGTATTTGGTGTTATGGAAGTCCTTGCTCGACTCCATTGCATAAGCATGACCCGAGTATGGCCTACTCACCTCCAGATACTCCTACTTGAGCTCACTGTGCCTATTCACATTAGTGAAAGTACGAATACTTTCGTCGTATGTGAAATAGATTTTCATGGTCTCCCATGAATCAAGTAAAGAGCTGGATCGTACCTAGCATTAGAAAAGATATCCGAAATAGGCTCATTCACGTTCCCCAACTCGGCGATCATACTCGACATTTTCATCAAATGTTATATTATCATATGATCAACCCTTTCTTTATAAGTTATTAAACTTATAAGTTAGTATCTATCTCAGGATCTGTAAAAGCAACACAATGCTCTTTGTAGGGCAAGCCAAACCGATAAAGCCATAGGATATAGCTCATAGATTGGGATCACATGGTCACACATCAAACTCAGGAGGATTGCCCTAACTCGACCATCCTTCCTCTTCCATGCATATAATGTCTCATAATCCCATCTTTCTGAGTTATGTACCCTCCTCAGAGTCCACCATCTCATACCTCAGAATTTCAGTTAGATCTTGATTCTCGAGAACAAACTGAATCTACTGGTAAAAAATCTCGCAATTATCACCATTCAGTTTTATCCCCCTTGTAAAGATCTAATACGATAATTTTTTTTAAGCAGTCTTTGAGACTTTAGTTACTTATCTATGCTTATTCTCATATTTTGTACACCCTATGAATCAACAAGACTTAAATGATTTGAATACAGACCCCAAAATGAGCGTATGAATCAACAGATACCATATACCACAATCCAGGATTGCATCTCACCATTCATACTAAGGTTCGGTACACAAAAACCCACCAAAAGTTCATGGATGTGGGACCCTCAAAAATTGGAAAAATTCCAATTCCGGATGACCTGACACGCCGCCAGATGCCGACGGTGCTTCTCCATGCACCTACATGCGCCGGGGAGGGCTTGGGGCGTGTACTAGATACGCAGCACGTCCAGCACGCGCCCACATGCACCCTATGGGCGTCAGCGCACGTGCCTTACGCACAGGCGTGTGGGTCACACAGGTGACCCGCGTGTATGGGTCGGTCCGAATCCGAGCGCGGGTCAGATCCCGTGTAACATCGATTTTCGGTGACTGTATATCATGTACTACTCCTCATGATTCTAAATATATAAGCATCCTTTTGAGACATCTATTTAATTATCTATTTATTTATTTTGAGATTTCGCCTAAAAGCTAAAACTGAAAATTTTATTGGTAAGCCGAAAAATTTCTCAGAAAGCGCCGATAAGGCCTAAAGAAGTCAAAAATAGCTAAGAGAATGCCTACACACTTAAATAAAGATATTTAAATGAAATTTCACATATTTAAGAAATTTCAAACAAAATTTGATAGGGACAAAAAATGCAAATTATTAAAAGTTAGGGGTTTAAATGCAATTTAGGAAAGTTAAGGGACTAAGTTGTAAATCACTCAAGGATGGACAATTGGAGTCAAATGATTGGTCAAGAGGAAAGCAAGGTTGGTTACTGGCCACATATGATTTTTTCACATTCAAGAAAGTTTATTGGATAAAAATTTATGTACGAAAACTTATTGGATAGAAATTTTTACATGAAAACTCACTAGAATAGCTTATTCTAGCTTGTGACACCTCCTCCCATTGACATGGACGTCCAAAAACACCTAATGGAGTGCATGGAGATTGTTTGAATCAACAATTGCATAGTTTAAATGTTAGGACAAGTGGAAGGTTGAGATAATGCATGGAATGATTCAATGGTCAAAGATATGTTGTTGGGTTTATAAAAGAGCTTGTTTAGGAAGAGTTTGGCCTATTTTCTTCATTCAAACTCCCCTTGGACGAAATTTTATGGGTTCTATATCCATTTTGAGTTCAACCATGGAGCCAAAGAGGTAAGAACATTTTTGGAAATTCTTAAATTTCAATTGGAAGTATAGAAGTATTGTGTAGGAATTTATGTTCATTGTGATTTGATTTTGTTAAGGTGATAAAAAAAAATTCAAGGATTCAAAGAAATTGCTGGTGTTTATTGATAAAGAGATCTTACAAAGGAGGTAACTTGTTCTAACTTATGCTAAGATTAAATTGTTTGATGAATAGTTACTTTGGTATCCATACTATCATGCTAGTGTTGATTTGTAGATTGAGTCTTGTATAGTTTTCTTAAAATATCTAATTCTGTAGAATTTAAAAATCTAAGATATTTATTTCTCTATAAACTAGACTCCCTAAGCTTTAAAATGGTATATCATGTGAAGTAATTCATGAAGGAATCAATTTTTTATGATTTTTGGAAGTTTAGCATGTTTCATAAATTCTTTTTCATATCCTATGTACGACTAGTAAGTTGTATGAATTTTTGAGGTATCTTCTGTTTAGAATTTCGAGAAATGTTAAACATAAAAGTTTTAGGTTTCTGTCTTATCTTTAATTTGAGATAAATATCACTTGAATCGGAGTTGTATGCAGAAAGTTATGATATTGTTACTAAAACTTGAATCGGAGTTTTAAAACTGAAACTGAGATGAAAATTGAATTTTAAAAAATTATACATTTAATATCTAAGGATGGTCAAAATAATAAAGTTTTATATCTATGTCTTGTCTTTAATTTGAGATAAGAATCACTTAAATTGGAGAAGTATATTGGGAGATATGGAAATTCTCCCAAAACTATGTAGAATTGGTTTTAGAAACTTAGACTGAAAAAGTGATAAATTTTTATAAATTCGTGTGTTCAGAATTTGAAGTTGGTCTAAACATAAAAGTTGGAGATATATGTCTTAGCTTTAAGGGACAATTTAAATCATTTGAATCCGATCAAGATTTTAGAACATGTCGCGATTTTACTAAACCTGCGCGTGATAGGTTTTGTAGGAATTTTTTCTCTAAGTTTAGAATTTGAGATTTTACCTTATTAAAAACATTTCCATACATATTTTGTAGACCAAAAATATGATATTGAATTAAAAAATAATACATATTATTTAATTTAGGTGGAGAGTTATATTTTCGTTCGAGGGGTGACTCATTCGAGAAATGAGAACAGTTAGGGGGAGTGGCGTACCCTCCTCAGTCGCGGTGAGTGAGACGATCTATTTTTTACTTTAAATGAAAAATATTTTTGATCATGATTTTTATGAATAAATTTTGAAATGTGATTTAGAAATGTTTTAGTGTTTGTGGCATGTTTTGAAACGATGTTATGTGAAAATTATATCCTGATATTATGATAACTTGATAGTGCCGTGTTTTTATTACGAGTAAAGATTTATGAACAATGATAAATGACACATGTGTATAATTATGGGATGGTGCATAGTAGTTATAGCGCACTCCCTACCATGGTATTGAGCGTTTACCCAACGGGGTGACGTGATGGGGTAACACGGGAGCAGGGGTTTGAGTCCCCTGTCTCTGGGCAACAGATTCAATAGACGAGCACCCGTGAGGAACGTGTCAACACCAAGGGAAGGGAGAAAAATATATGTATTTTATTCTTATAATATTATGGTGACTTCTTGGTGGATTTTATCCTAGTTAGGCCAAACTATGGGTAAAATACGTTTTTGACATTCTATTGATGTATAATTTAATGGTAATGATGCATATTATTTTGAATTATACTATATATTTGCAAATGAATGAAATATAAATTTGAAATGATGTTTTGACTTGCCACTCTCACAAATTCATTTATTGTCATTATGTAGTCATTGCACCTCACTCACTGAGTATGTGGATTATACTCACCCATTATATTAATATTTTCAGATTATACTGTACTTGACATATATTAAGGTACTATCCTACGAGTTTTACTGAGAGACGCTATCGGGTAAGTGATCATACCCATTTTTGTTTGCGATTGAACCATGCATATAAATATTATATGTAAATTGGAGGCAAATGTTTTAAAAAAAATTTTATTGAAAACTATTTTTTTTTTAAATCTTCCGTTGTATGATTTTGACTTAATGATATCGAGTAGGATCATAATATTAGTCTTGCATTACCTAGATGTGCAGTAGGGCATACCCGTGCCTCGAGGAGTCACGGCGATCTATTCGTGTGCTCGACCTGTGGGTTGGGACGTGATAGATTTCGGTGGTATCAGAGCGCTAGGTTCTGTATCTACTCAATTTCGCTTCCAGTATTTGTAAAATATTTTTCAAAGAATTTATAATTTGCCTCCTATGGTCTTATAACGTTAATCCTTATTAGGGGGTTAGGTTGGCACCTAACACTTTGCTTTCCCACTCTTAAGTACTAAGCAAATCCTTTATGTAGACATATGCGCCCCCGAGAACAACCGAGGCATACCATTGTGGTCCCACTTGAGGCCGCGTCATCGTCTCTAGCACCTCAGGCCCCTCCTACTGGAGACTTACCCTCACCGCACTCCATACTCAGGGAGATGATGGGGTGGTGGACGGCCCACCGAGACCAGATAAAGGCACCACCTGCACCAGCAGTTGAGACTCTGCCTGTACCCCCACCAACACCAGCGCCCTCTCCTACACTAATGACTACGCCAACTACACGACAGATGACAGAGATCTCCACCTTGCTGAGAGAGGCCAGGAGTCTAGGGTGTGAGTCCTTTTCTGGGACCCACGACCCCGTTGTAGCTAGGAAATGGCTCAAACGGATAAAAGGGTTGTGGAAGACATGGGAGTTGAGGATAGACTCAAGCTGGTGATAGCAGTCAGACTGCTAGAGGATGACGCTTGTGACTGGTGGGACGACATCAAGGATAGAGTAGATGAGCCGCTGATTTGGGGTGACTTTCTGAGGGAGTTTGATTCTCAGTATTACATGATGTTCGACCGTGACATGAAGCGGCGAGAGTTTTTGGAGTTAAAGCAAGGGTAGAAGTCTGTGTCAGTGTACGAGACTGAGTTTCACACACTGGTGGCATTTTTCCCAGAGTTGGTGGCGACTGAGGAGACCAGGAGATTCAAGTTTGAACATGGACTAAATCTCGCCATCAGAGACCGGATGACAGTCTCTGAGGAGGATACATATGCTAGAGTTCTACAATGGGCACTGAGAGCAGAGTAGAACATCAAAGAATGGAATAGACTCCGTGACCGGCAAGACCAAAGGAAGAGACTTGGATTTGGACAGGGACAGGTATCCAAGAGGAGCAAAGGCCAAGGTTCATACAGCGACGACCCTAGATAGAGGTCCGAGACCACACCTCATGGGCAGTATGGGCAGTCATCAGCATCGATGACTATACCGGGAGGTAACTTGGGCAATGCGCCGTGGACTGGGAACGCAGAGAAGGTCCTGCTCGATTTGTAAAAAGGCACACATAGGCCCATGTCGATTCTCTCATAGATGTTATCAGTGTGGAAAGGAGGGACACTTAAAAAACCACTGTCCCGATCTGCGAGCTGAGGGGTACAGTCATGCCCTAGATTAGAGCTTTCCTTATGGGCCTAGGGGCAGCTCAGTACCTTCTACGGTAACTCCTCATAGTACCGTAGGGAAGTCTATCAATGGGAGTAACATGCCTGCCCCACCTCCTTGTCAGCAGCACAGGACGCAGGCTAGATGTTATAACCGATGAGGAGGCACAGGCCTGTCCAGACATAGTAACATGTGCTACCCCCACTCCTCATCCTGATAATGTACAAGAACTCTAGACTATGATGTATTTTGCTAAACTTTGAAAGATGATATATATATATCCATTTTGCGGTTTTATACTTAAATATTTTTTATTTATTTTGATGATATTATACTAATGGACTTTATAAATTTGGATGATAGGCACTATGATTATCTTCGGAAGAGATGCCCGTGTGTTGATTGACACTGGGGCGAATAGTTTTTTTGTGAACACGAACTTTGCTCACTACACTGACAAGGTTTTAGTATCACTGGATAAAATACTGCTAATCATTACTCCCTCAGGGGAGCAGACTGTAAGGAAAGAGGTGTACTGAGACTGTGGAGTCGAGGTAGAGAGCACAGTGTTAAAAGCAGATCTGATTCCACTAGACATACGGGAGTTTGACGCCATCCTATGTATGGAATGGCTACACCGGCACAGAGCTCCAGTGGACTGTTTTGCTAAGACAGTCGAATTTCGGAGACCAGGGTGTCCAATATTGGTTTTCCATGGAATTAGACAGGTCCTCCCGAATTGTGTGATATCAGCTTTGGAGGCCCACAGATTGATGAGTAAGGGCTGTACAGCATATCTGGCGCATGTTGTTGACACCACAGTGGAGGAACCAAGAATAAATGATGTCCCAGTGGTGTAGGAGTTTCCTGATGTATTCCCTGAGGAGCTACCCTGATTACCTCTAGTTCGGGAATTTGATTTTGCCATTGATTTGGCACCGGGAACTGGGCCCATCTCCATTCTGCCATACAGGATGGCCCCAGCAAAGCTAAAAGAGCTAAAAGTCCAATTGCAAGAATTGTTGGATAAGGGATTCATCAGACCGAACACTTCACCTTGGGGAGCTCTGATATTATTTGTCCAAAAGAAGGATGACACTCTCAGACTATGCATCGATTATCGACAGTCGAATCGGGTAACCATCAGAAATCGATACCCTTTACCTTGGATTGATAATCTGTTCGATCAGTTGCAAGGGACCCGGGTTTTCTCTAAGATTGACTTGAGATCTGGATATCATCAACTACGGATCAAGGAAGGTGATATTCCTGAGACAGCCTTCAGGACCCGGTACGGTCACTTTGAGTTCTTGGTGATGCCGTTTGGGCTGACTAATGCCCCAGCAGCTTTTATGGACCTGATAAACCGGGTATTCGACTCCTTCCTGGATAGATTTTTCATCGCCTTCATCGATGATATTCTTGTGTATATGAGGAGTGATAAGGAGCATTCCTAGCACTTACGAGCTGTACTGCAGACACTCCGTGAGAACGAGTTATATGCCAAATACTCTAAGTGCGAGTTTTGGTTGAGAGAGATTGACTTTCTGGGTCATGTGGCTTTGGCTGATGGGATCTTTGTGGACCCAAAGAAAGTTAAGGTTATTCTAAATGGGAACAACCACGGAGCGTTACGGAGGTGTGGAGTTTCCTTAGATTAGCAGGATATTATCAGAGGTTTGTAGAGGGATTCCATACGATTGCCGCTCCACTCTCCAACTTGATGTGGAAAGAAGTCAAGTTTATTTGGGATGACCGCTGTGAGGCGAGCTTTCAAGAGCTCAAACAGCGACTAACGTCAGCACCTATCCTCGCTCTCCCTACTAGCGATTGTGACTACGAGGTATACTGCGATGCTGGCCGACAAGGATTAGGTTGTGTCCTAACGCAGAAGGTTGGGTTATCGCTTATGCATCTCGACAGTTGAAGAGGCATGAACTGAATTATCCTACCCATGACTTAAAACTTGCTGCTATTGTGTTTGCTTTGAAAATTTGGCAACACTATCTATATGGGGTACTTGCCGGGTATATACAGATCCCAAAAGCTTAAAATACCTACTCACTCAGAGGGAGCTCAATCTCAGGCAGAGGAGATGGTTAGAGCTTCTTAAAGACTATGATTTGATTATTGACTACCACCCGGGGAAAGCAAATATCATTGCGGATGCACTAAGCCGCAAGTCTTTATCGTCAGCACCCACTGAGAGTTCTTATCTCTCATGTCTTATTGGACTCTGCTCACTAGGAGTTAGACTAACGACAGATGATTTTGGAGCACTTTTGGCTAGATTTGAGGTGAGACCAACTTTACTTGACCACATTCAGAGACTTCAGTCTACAGATGAGGAGCTTCAGGGGATTGTTGAAAGGATCAACAAAGGGGAAGGCGGAGACTTCAGGATCAGGGATGATGGCTTAGTAGTTCTTAGGAGACGTATCTGTGTTCCCAAGGATAATGATCTTAGACGTGCCATATTAGAGGAGGCTCACTCTTCAGCCTATGCTATGCATCTTGGTAGCACAAAGATGTACCGAACGATTTGAGAAAGTTATTGGTGGGCGGGCATGAAGCGTGAGATCGCCATTTTTATTGCCCGGTGCTTAGTATGCTAGCAGATGAAGGCTGAGCATCAGCGGCCCGTCGACACACTACAACAGCTTCCCATTCCTGAGTGGAAGTGAGAACATATCACCATAGATTTTTAATGGGTCTTCCATGGATTTCGGCACGACACGATGCTATCTGGGTAATCGTAGATAAACTCACCAAGTCTGCACATTTCCCTCTTATCCACAATAGTTATCCACTAGAGGGTTTGGCTCGCTTGTATATTAGTGAGATAGTTCGACTACATGGAGTTCCAGTGTCCACTGTATCGGACAGAGACCCACGTTTTACTTCCCGATTTTGGCCAAAGTTACAAGAGGCCATGGGTACCCGATTGAAGTTCAGTACTGCATTTCACCCCCAGACGGATGGTCAGTCTGAGAGGACCATTCAGACACTAGAGGATATGTTGAGATCCTATGTCATGGACTTCAAGGGAAGTTGGGACCAGCACCTCCCGTTGATCGAGTTTGCCTACAACAATAGCTACCAGACTAGTATTGGGATGCCACCATATAAAGCCTTGTACGGGAGAAAGTGCCTAATGCCCTTATGTTGGGACGAGGTCGGGGAGAGACAGTTCAGTTGTATAGATTTGATTGAGGAGACCCGAGAGAAGGTGAAGGTCATCCGTGCTCGGATGAAAGCTACCCAGGATAGGCAAAAAAGCTATGTAGATAGACGACGGTGTCCTTTGGAGTTCAGGGAGGGAGACATGGTGTTTTTAACGGTATCACCTTAGAAGGGGATGACCCGATTCAGACAGCGGGGGAAGCTTAACCCCAGATTCATTGGACCTTTCCGAGTCCATGAGAGGATTGGAAAAGTGGCATACAGATTGGACCTGTCACTTGAGCTAGTACGGATTCACGATATATTCCATGTCTCAATGCTAAGGAAGTACCTTCCTGATCCTTCCCATATTCTGGAGCCTCCACCAGTAGAGTTGAGCGATGATTTGAGCTTCCCCGTCCAACCCGTAGCCATCTGAGACAGGTAGATCAAGAAGCTACGGAGCAAGGAGGTTTCCCTGGTAAGAGCACTTTGGAGGAATGACCAAATCGATGAGCAAACTTGGGAGCCTGAGGATGCTATGAGGAGATAGTACCCCCAACTATTTGCTGTATAGTTTCGGTTTAGTTTCGAGGACGAAACTTTTTATTAGGAGATAGGAATTGTAATACCGATTTTAGGTGACTGTATATCATGTACTACTCCCCATGATTCTAAATATATAAGTATCCTTTTGAGACATCTATTTAATTATCTATTTATTTATTTTGAGATTTCGCCTCAAAGTTAAAACTGAAAATTTTATCGGTAAGCCGAAAACTTTCTCAAAAAGCACCGGCAAAGCCTAAAGAAGTCAAAAATAGCTAAAAGAATACCTACACACTTAAATAAAGATATTTAAATGAAATTTCACATATTTAAGAAATTTCAAAAAAAAATTCATAGGAACCAAAAATGCAAATTGTTAAAAGTTAGGGGTTTAAATGCAATTAAGGAAAGTTAAGGGACTAAGTTGCAAACCACTCAAGGATGGACAATTAGAGCCAAATGATTGGTCAAGAGGGAAGCAAGGTTGGTTAGTGGCCACATAGGATTTTTCTACATTCATGAAAGCTCATTGGATAGAAATTTATGCATGAAAACTTATTGGATATAAATTTTTACATGAAAACTCACTAGAATAGCTTGTTGTAACTTGTGACACCTCCTCCCAATGACTTGGATGTCCAAAGATACCTAATGGAGTGTATGGAGGTTGCTTGAATCAACAATTGCATGGTTTAAGTGATAGGACAAGTGGAAGGTTGAAATAATGCATGGAATGATCCAATGGTCAAAGATATGTTGTTAGGATTATAAAAGAGCTTGTTTAGGAAGAGTTTGGCCTATTTTCTTCATTCAAACTTCCCTTGGATGAAATTTTGTGGGTTTTATATCCATTTTGAGTTCAACCATGGAGCCAAAGAGGTAAGAACATTTTTGGAAATTCTTAAATTTCAATTGGAAGTATAGAAGTATTATGTAGGAATTTATGTTCATTGTGATTTGATTTTGCTAAGGTGATAGAAAAAAATTCAAGGATTCAAAGGAAGTGCTTGTGTTTATTGATAAAGTGATCTTACAAAGAATGTAACATGTTCTAACTTATGCTAAGATTGAACTATTTGATGAATAGTTACTTTGGTATCCATATTAGCATGCTATTGTTGATTTATAGATTGAGTCTTGTATTATTTTCTTAAAATATCTTATTCTGTAGAAATCAAAAATCTAAGATATTTATTTCTCTATAAACTAGACTCCCTAAGCTTTAAAATGATATATCATGTGAAGTAATTCATGAAGGAATCGATTTTTGGTGATTTTTGGAAGTTTAGCATATTTCACAAACTCTGTTTCATGTCCTGTGTATGACTAGTAAGTTGTATGAATTTTTGAGGTATCTTCTATTCACAATTTGGAGAAATATTAAACATAAAAGTTTTAGGTCTCTGTCTTATCTTTAATTTTAGATAAAGAGCACTTAAATCGGAGTTGTATACAGAAAGTTATGATATTTGTACTAAAATTGTGCAGAAGTAGTTCTAAAACTGAAATCGAGATGAAAATTGAATTTTACAAAATTATACATTTAATATCTAAGGATGGTCAAAATATAAAGTTTTAGATATATGTCTTATCTTTAATTTGAGATAATAATCACTTGAATCGGAGAAGTATATTGGGAGATATGGAAATTCTGGCGAAACTGTGCAGAATTGGTTTTAGGAACTTAGACTGAAAAAGTCATAATTTTTTCTAAATTCATGTGTTCAGAATTTGAAGTTGGTATAAACATAAAAGTTGGAGATATATGTCTCAGCTTTAAGAGAAAATATAAATCATTTGAATCTGATCAAGATTTTAGAACGTATCACGATTTTACTAAACCTGCGCGTGATAGGTTTTGTAGGAAATTTTTCTCTAAGTATGAAATTTGAGATTTTACCTTAATGAAAATATTTTCATACGAATTTTGTAGACCAAAAATATGATATTGAATTGACAAATAATACATATTATTTAATTTAGGTGAAGGGTTATGTTTTCGTTCGAGAAGTGACTCATTCGAGGAACGAGAACAGTTAGGGGCAGTAGCGTACCCTCCCCAGTCGAGGTGAGTGGGACGATCTATTTTTGACTTTAAATGAAAATTAGTTTTGATCATGATTTTTATAAATAAATTTTGAAATATGATTTAGAAATATTTTAGTGTTTGTGGCATGTCTTGAAATGATGTTATGTGAAAATTGAATCATAATATTATGATAACTTGATAATACCGTGTTTTTATTACGAGTAAAGATTTATGAACGATGATATATGACACATGTGTATGATTATGAGATGGTGCATAGTGGCTATAGCGCTCTCCCTACCTCTATATTGAGCGTTTACCCGACGGGGTGACGTAGTGGGGTAACACGGGAGCAGGGGTTTGAGTCCCCTGTCTCTGGGCAACGGATCCAATAGATGAGCACCCGTGAGGACCGTGTCAACACCAAGGGAAAGGGGGAAGATATATGTGTTTTATTCTTATGATATTGTGGTGACCCCTTAGTGGATTTTACTCTAATTAGGCCAAACTATGGGTAGAATACGTTTTTGACATCCTATTGATGTATGATTTAATGATAAGGATACGTACTATTTTGAATTACACTATATATTTGCAAATGAATGAAATATGAATTTGAAATGATGTTTTGACTTGCCACTCTCACAAATTCATTTATTGTCATTATGTAGTCATTGCACCTCACTCACTAAATATGTGGATTATACTCATCCCTCATATTAATATTTTCAGATTATACTGCACTTGACATACATTGAGATACTATCCCACGAGTTTTACTGAGAAACGCTATTGGGTAAGTGATCATACCCATTTTTGTTTACGATTGGACCATGCATATAAATATTATATGTAAATTGGAGGCAAATATTTTAAAGAAAATTTTTATTGAAAACTATCCTTTTTTTTAAATCTTCCGCTGTATGATTTTGACTTAATGATATCGAATAGGGTCATAATATTAGCCTTGCGTCACCTTGATGTGCGAGTAGGGTTTACCTGTGCCTCGAGGAGTCACGGCGGTCTATTCGCGTGCTCAACCTGCAGGTCGGGGCATGACATCCCGGATCCGATTCGGTACCCGGTCGAGGCGTGGGTCGGTGACACGTGTCCGGGTCGAAACCGACCGGGACAACCCAGACCGGTTCACGTGCCTTATGCACGCGTGAACCTCACGCGTCTTACGCGCGCATGAACCTCACGTGCCCTATGCCCTTGCTTCACGCTCCACTTGCGCGCGTGTAGTGCACACACCTGCGGGTTGGAGCCTTTCTTCTCTACTCGAATTCTTTACAATCGGGTTTTTCGACCCAGTTGGCGGAAAACCCCATTTTCAGTTCTGATTTCACTGGATTTTTTATGGAATCTCTAATTCCATTTATTCCAAGCATTCTTGACTCGATTTTTGGAATAATCGCGCCCTAATCATGGCATATTTTGAATCCAAAATTCTGGCCCTCCGAGGCCAATTTTGAAACCCCATTTTCCGGCAATATTAATATGCAATATATATGTAAAAACGTAGAGCATGAAGTAAGGAACACAGATCTACTATTTTCATGTGATTTGCCCTAAAATTTGACAAATCTAGGGTTGAAAGGTTCGGTCACTATTCACGGCCGAAAACTTCAACCGGAATTTTCTTGGTCTAATCTTGCTCAGAAAATTACGAAAAAATTATTTTCGTGATCTATGTGACATAGGTAACATTGTTGTATAATCGGATTCATGAAACTCATCTATGATCCGAACCCTAAATTTATACCCTATATTTTTATACCTGAAAATAAATTTTGAAAATTATTTTTGATAATCAAATAATTGCTCTGATACTAATGTTGGAAATAACAGATTCACATCATAGCGGAAGTAATAAATAATTTCATAAAAAATGAAATAGGAATTTTGGGTATAGGATAAATACCTCATATATAGAGCCCAAAAATTGATCCAATCGTACGTACTTTGATCGGATCTCGCGGTCGGGATGGTGATCACGATGTTAATCGAACCACCACCGCAATACCACGACGCCACAACCCTTCGTTTGACGATTGTTACGACGGTAAAATTTCCTACTCGAAATTTTTCTCAAATCCTCATTTTTTATTCACTCTGGAGAATATTATTTTCTCAAGTGCAATATCCTCTCTAATGACTTCTCAACCACACTACCTCAAAAGAGAAGTTAGTCTCCTTATTCTAATGATACTCAAATCGTGGAGAGAGTTACGGAGAATAGGGTTGTGGTAGTTATTGATTAGTGGGACCCACTAACCCCTCACAATTACCAAATTCCCCTCTTGGGCACATCAAACCAATATTAATCAAATACGTTCTAAAATTTGCGAGAGGACAACATAATTTTTTTAAAAAATTTAGGGACAAAATGTAGCCTATAGATTTGGAAAACATGATTTATTTATTTATTTATTTATTAGGAGGTTATGGGTGTAAAATTACAACATAAGGATTGACTTGTAAAGATCCAGTTTTTTGTATGCTATTTGACTTTGCAATTTTTTGAGGGGTTTTCTTTAAGGAAAAATGCAAAATTATAAAGAGACAAAGGCATGCAAACTAAGGCCCATGAATGGGACGAGAGATGTGGATTTTTGCCTATAATATTCTATTCATGTCCAAAATCTGCTTGTGATTGTGAGTCGAAACATGTCACTTACACCAACAGATCGTTGGCCTAGTGGGATATGGTGCTAAGTCCTTTAATCAAGATCACGAGTGCAACTCGCGACTTGGACATGGAATAGACTACGCTGGGAGGGTAGCCCCCTAAATGAACCACTACAAGTCCCGAACTGGATTAATCGGAATATGACTCCGGATACTGTTTGGTATAATACCAAAAAAAAGAAATATATCACTTACAATTTTGGTCATTCTGATGGAAAAAAATGGCAACCCATTGGTTAATTTTCTAAATCTTAAGAACATCTTTTCACAGTTTCCTTTTAGCCAGCAAACCAAAGGTATACAAGTTTGATCTACCTAAATTATCTCCCTTTTATCTGCAAAGTGCTATCTATTTTAGGGACCTGACTGGGGTGTCAAATCTAAGACTTTAATAGGTTATCTTACTACTAGGGGATTGATGGAGCATGGCCCAAATCATGAAGGAGCCGAACCAGAAAGGCCCGCTAATCGACCCTCTCGATGCTCATGTATCACATCCATTTTGATAACCAATGGCTTGGTATCGGGACCGATCATTCCACAGTGTTCGGCAGAGGCCACTCAATTCGCTCTGGTAACATTTACTTTTCCTATAGATACAAAAGAATCTTACAAGGATAGAAAGGAACTCTCCAACCATGGTTAACAAGGGAAAAGGTCTCCACACTAATCTGGACTCCGTAAGGAAACTAGAGTTTTAACACCCAAATGGCACACGACTCCCATGGGGGAAAGCTATAAATACAATGCCAACCGAATGGCCCAGATAAGTCCCCTTTTTCTCTTAAGTGAGACAAAGCACATAAGAGCACTTTGGACTTTTTTTCTTAGTCTGTTTCTTTGTTGTTTGAAAACCACTCACTGACTTGAGTATCGGAATCTCCCTGCTAGAGCACCATTTGGAAGTCTTTTTGCAGGGAAAGCACATCAAGATCGTCAACCAATAATCCAAATCATTCGGATCAGTAAAGCCGGTATCTATAAAGTTTGACCCACTTCCAACAGATTGGCACCATTTGTGGGAAACAAACTACTTTTTCGAGTCCATGCCATTATCTTCACGGTCTCGTAATCATAGCGACTGTTAAGAGAAGAGACTGGTTATCAGATTGGACGACAACGATTTAATAGAGGTCGATACAAGTTGAGACGACCCACTGATTATTACCGCAAGGATAGGGCCTTCCCTTGTCAAAAGGGTGTTCGTTGATTAGGGAGAAAACCAAGATCTCCTTTTTGGGATGCCTTCCAATGGATGGGTTTTACTTCATCCCACTCTAACTCCCCAATGGGCCCATAAAAGGATTCGCTAGTGAATGCTTACACTCGGAAGGTACTATCCTGCTTGTCATGACTTTGGGAATATCCCCTCACCACGCCACTGTTAAGAGAAAGAGACTGGCTATCGGATTAGACGACAACGATTTAATAGGGGTCAATAGAAGTCGAGACGACCCAATGATCATCACCGCAAGAATAGGGCCTTCCCTTGTCAAAAGGGTGTTCATTGATCAGGGAGTGAATCAAGATCTCCTTTTTTGGGATGCCTTCCAATGGATGGGTTTTACGTTATCCCATCTCCAACTCCCCAACGGGCCCATAAAGGGATTCGCTAGCGAATACATACACTCGAAAGGTACTATCCCGTTTGTCATGACTTTGGGAACATCCCCTCACCACACCACTACCGAGACCATTTTTCATGCAATAAAGCTCCCATTGCCCTACAACACAATTTTGTGCCAACCTAGTTTGGACGGTTTTGAAATACTACTGAGCAAAAGATACATAAAGATCAAGTTCAGAATGCCTCTAGGAGTGGCCACACTTTACAGTGATGTTAACCCGCTAACTACATACAACATGGAAGAGGGAAAAGAGGTCTTTCAATAGACACTCAAGCTTAGAGACACACTCTAACACCAGTCTAAGCAATAGTCTGGAGAAAAAGTACTCAAAGTTTCTATTGCTAATACACCAGGCCAGACGGTTTAAGTGGGCGCTTACCTACCAACAGCCCTTTGAAACGCAATTGTGGACTATTTTTGGTACCACTCTAAAGTCTTCACATGGTCCTCGGAAGATATGCCCGATATCCATCCTCTAATCATAATTCATAAACTAACTGTAGACAATAGCCATAAACCAGTCATGCAAAAGAAGTGGGTATTTGCGCTAGAGCATCAACGTGTAATACAAGAGGAAGTTCCGGAGCTGCTAGCATTATGACTTATTCATGAGGTTAATTATCTAGAGTGGCTAGCTAATGTGGTCATGGTAAGGAAGGCCAACGACAAATGGTGGATATGCGTGGATTTTACCGATCTCAACAAGGTGTGTCCAAATGACTACTACCCACTCCTCAATATCGACAAGTTAGTAGATAACTCCTCGGGCCACCAACTGTTGAGTTTCATGGATGCATACTCTAAATATAACCAGATATGTATGGCCCCAGAGGATGAGGAGAAGACTAGTTTCATTATATAATTCGGCACTTATTACTATAAAGTGATGTCATTCGAGCTAAAAAACGCTGGCGTGACTTTCCAACAGTTGGTTAACAAAGTCTTCAGTGATCAGTTTGGCCGAAATATGGAGGCTTATGTAGATAACCTGTTGATCAAAAGCATAGAAACTAAAACCACAACGTAGACCTAGAAGAGACGTTTCAGACATTGGAACGCTATAATATAGGATTGAACTTGACAAAGTAAAGTGCACCTTCGGAATCACCTCGGGAATGTTCCTCGGCTTCTTAATCACTAATAGAGGGATTGAGGCAAATATTGAGAAAATACAAGCTATACTAGACATAAGCCGCCCAGGACAGTGAAAGAGATGCAGCATCTCATAGGACAAATTGCAGCCTTAAATTGGTTCATATTGAAAGTGGGGGAGAAATATAAACCCTTCTACAATGCCCTCAAGAAGTCCTAAAAGTTCGAATAGATGGCGGAATGCCGGGAGGCATTCAAACAAATCAAAGAGTATCCTACATCGCCTTCACTCCTCTCTTTACCTATTCATAGTGAAAAATTTTATCTTGACCTTTCTATTTTTGAACGAGCACTCTGCTTTGTTCTCATAAGGTAACAGTCCGATGCACAAAAGCCAGTATACTATGTGAGTCGCATACTCCAAGAAGCTAAGATCAACTATCAACCAATCGGAAAAATGGCCTTCGCGCTGGTCGTGACCGCTAGATGCCTCTGGCCCTATTTTCAAGCCCACACTATTGTAGTGTTAACTAACCAACCTTTAAAGCAAATTTTATATAAGAGGTATGTCTCGGGCCAACTAGTTAAGTGGAGCATCGAGCTCAAGGAATTCAACATTAAATACCAACCTAGACCCGCTATACAACGTCAAGCTTTAGTCCACTTCAAACTTGAATGCACACTGTCGCCACTCACAGTGCAGGCCCTCGCTGAGGACCAAGGAGAATTCTCGTCACCCGAATGGACCCTCCATGTAAATGGTTCATAAAATTTCTAAGGAAGTGGAGCAGGACTTATCATTGTGGGACCATATAACTTCAAAGCTGAATACACTTGCGATAAATTTATAGCAATAGTGGTACCAGGTTGAATTCCAAGGGAACTAAATTAATTTAATTTCTTAGTTAAGTATTAAAAAAAATGGGAGGTTTTGTCAAATAAATTCCAAAATTAAAAATAACAACTAAACAAAATAAGAAACAAATTAACAATAGAAATAATAAATATTAAAAGAAAATCAATCTACCAAAACTCTGATTCAAGGGTTCACCATATTCAATTGTTTCAGTGATCATAGGTTAAAAATATTTTTCTTACAATCCAAACATTTAACCGTAGATTTATTAGGATGGCCGTAATAAATTTTGTGTTTTCCTAAATTAATTGACTAAACCAAGCATCCAATTAAAACTTATCATTAATCGACTGGGCACGATAGTGTTCCATATCAATATAATGATAGCATTAAGATTTGTGAAAATAGTTAAACAAAAATACAAATAATTGGGGTAGCCACAATTATTTAATTTTGTTTCATCGATTCCCTAGATTAAATATGAATACAGGTAAAAGAACCATAAACAAAATAACCTAGTTGCTACTTGTACCAGTCATTCATGACAATTACGGATCACTGAAATTCTGGATAGTAATAAAAAAATTAATATTGAATTAAATTATCAGATTAACCAATAGTAATTTTTCATGTAAATAAATTAGGAACCAACGAATACTCGAATTAAAAGGGTAAGAAATTAAATTAAGCATCTAATCTCACAGTGAAGACAATCGACTAAAAATTCCCCTTGAATCAAAAAAATAAATTACCCACTCATGATGGTGAGTCTTCAATAAAATAAAAAATAAATGTAAAACAAAAGAAAAAAAAACAAAAAAAGAAAAAAATTCTAGGAGAAGAAAAGGAATGACCCCCAGCAGCCGGCGCTTGTTTGAGAATTTATTTGTGAATGTATCTTGTGAATAGTGTCCCTCCCTTTATTGAAATTGTGGAAGGAGTAGCCGTCTTTCCTTTTTTTGTTCAATGTGAACTCTTGGATGAGCATCAGCCGGCCCTAAAGGAGCTTCTTGAATGATTTGTTTCCTTTTTTAAAAAAGGAAACTTTTCCTAATAAAATAAGGACTCTTCCAATAAAAAAATAAAAATTAACTTCTAAAATAATTTTACCTAAAGTAAAATTCCTACTAAAATTAACTAAAACTAAAATAATCGAGTTTCTTCTTTTCTTTATAGGCCTAATAAGATGTTTGCTCCATTTAACTTCAAATTGCCTTTTTAAACTCATTTTGTCCAAATCTTCCAATTCTAATTACCTAAAAATAAAAATCAATAAAATCAATTATTAGAATATTAATCAGTGCAAAATCAACCCATAATAATAACAATAAATTTAACATTTTGCACATTATCAAATTCCCCTATACCAAACCAATGCTTGTTCTCAAGCATTCACTATACCAATGCTTCTCAACTATTCTGATCTTCACTCCTTCCCCTCCTTCAATTCGTCTTCCAACAATTCCAAGTAGCACACATTGAAACATTCAAGCCAAAACAACAATTCAGAGAATAAGTGATCATAGTACCATAACCTTTAAAAGAAAATATAACATCCCAACAGACCCAATAATCTCATCAGAATTCAATGAATCAAGATCCAATACCCTCGTAAGGAAATCACTCTTTGCACTCAAAGTGTTTAAGGAAATTTATCAATAACTCTCAGATCAAAACATAATATGCTATTACCACATGGTTACTTATTTATCAAATCTCCACCACTAATTATATGAATTCAAAACAAAAATCCAGGGGTCTTTGCAATGGTTGTAACTTGGCTTGGGTAAAGGTAGGGTAAAAGGTAAATATGATGTGTAATGCATATCAAAGAAGTATGTTAAAGATTACAAAACATTCCTACTATGAAAGCCATCCCATAACATGAAGTACAATCAACTCAAAGAAAAATATCCAATCAAAACCATCTCATTCCATGATCCAAATTTTTTTTTTCTTTTTTTTTCCTTTTTTTATTTTTTTTGAAAACAATCTCGAAAATGAATGAAGAATGCATACATAAATTTTCCCAAATCATATGAATAAATCTCTAGAAACAATCCCCAATATAAAATTCTCCAATCTCTTTACAAATAACCACTCATTCAAACTCTAAACACAAAAGGAAGGTTAAGCGCAAAAAGAAGGCTGTGTGTAAATATCTGTGATTGTATAAAAAAAAAAGGATAAAGGCTCAATTTGCTTCACTAGGGGATGAATATGCACGGAAAGGTTTTTTTTAAGATAGCAAAAATGTGTAAGCATAATTGCTCTCATCATATTAATGTATGAACTCATGAATGTGGTCTCAAAATGTATAGCAAAGCAAGTTTTAGAATAAACACACTATGATTGATAAACACTTATGAAGAAAAGTTAGAGCAATTATGATGATATGCTCTTAAGACTCAAAAGTTCACAAAAGTGTTTAAATTTGCATCAAATCTTGTACATTTTCATCTAATTCAATCATCAAAGTCAATGGAATGCTTAAAACATTTTTATCTAAAAACAACTAATAACACTTGTCTCATTCAGGCGTTTTAAATCAAATCAACAACGTATACTAACTCAAAAAATATTTTCAGACAAAAATCAAAAGAGTATGAAGTTCCAAGAAAAATAAAAAAAATGACATGAATGCATAAAATCCTCCTCCACACCTAAATTCTACATTGTTCTCAATGTATGCAAAAGGTGAGAAAGGAGAAAAAAACTAGCATGCAACTAAAAAAACTAACACAATTTTAAAATCGTAGCAAGTCTTAAAAAATCACCTAATGCAATATATAAAAATAGGACAATAAAAAAAAGAGGGAAGAGAAAACTCCCTTATGATGATGGTGAGGTCGCGGAGGGTTTTGAAAATATTGAACTGTGAAGATGAAGATGAGAGTTCTTAAAACCGTATGATCATATGGTAAAGAGAAAGAGTGCATTTGTCCAAAAAATTTTATTCTGCTCCTAAAACCACGTGATCACACCCTAATGGTGTGACTACTTCTACCAACTTTTTTTTTTTCAATTGCTTTGGTATCTCTTGGCTTGATGCAACCTTTAAAATTTTTCATCTTGAGTACCTACAAAAATTAAAAGAAGAAACAAATGACACTAATCAAATATACCTAATTAATTAAGAAATCAAATAACAAATTAAACAAATTCAAGAAAAAAAATATTGGGTTGCCTCCCAACAAGCACAATTGTTTAACGTCTTTATGCTCGACGTTTTTTCATCATTTTTTTTTTCTTCAAGGAGGTTTCAACTTCAATTTGGGAGTTCATGTAACTTCTCTTCCATATCTAATTATGCATTCGAATCAAAATATTCTTCTTCTTAAATTTCCTGCACAATTAAATAAACAATATCAGCAAAACAAATTGATTGACATTCATTTGGATACTTCATAAGATCAAAAATAATAAATTTAATAATCTCGCCATCAAACTCGACGGAGAGAGTACCCACGTCCATATCTATTTTTGTCTTTGATATCTTCATGAATGGTCTTCCAAATAAAAGTGAAGCTGAATCTATGATGGTGTCTCCTTCCATTTTCAAGATATAAAAATCAGTCAAAAAAATTAGTTCGTTAATCTGCACCATAACATCTTCAATAATCCCCTCCGGGTAAGCATAAGAATGGTCAGTCAACTAAACAACAACTCCAGTTTCTTTTAAGGGACCCAATTTTAGAGCATTATAAATTGAATAAGGCATGATATTTATAGGTGCTCCTAAATCTAGCATAGCATGCTCAAATTTTTCTATTATCAATAATACAAAGAAAAGTGAACATACCTGGATCCGCACATTTTTCAAGTAAAGTTCCTTTGATCACATCAGACACATTCTCACCCATCTCATTACCTCTTGTCTTCTTAACTTCATTCTCTGAATTCTCTAACTTGTTAGGAAAAAATGGTATAATTGTACTAGAAGTGTTAGACAAAGAGGATTCAGATGTTACCTTGATTGAATTTTTATGCATGAGTTCAACTTCCTTGTCCACATCCTTCCCTTTATCCACCTTCTTATATGGAGTAGAGCTCGAATTAACTTCCTTCTTACTTCTCAACGTTATTGCACTAATATTCTCTTTGGGATTCACCACCATTTGTGAGGGAAAATTCCCTGAAGTTCGAGCCTCCAAATTTGTAACCGAAGTGGCTAGCTGAGTGATTTGATTTCCTAAGTTTTGTAAACTCACCCTCGTTTCTTGAATGCTAGCTCTCGTTTCCTGTTGAAATTGTTGAGTGTTAGTCACGAGAGCTTTTACAATATCTTCTAGTGACATACCTGAATTAGAAGATTGTGCAGGTGTTGGTGATGGTCTATAGAAAAATTGAGATGAATGTCTTGGCTATCCTTCTTGGTTCCCATAACTTAGGTTTGGATGATCTCTCTATCCAGGATTGTAATAGTTGGAGAAACGATCACACATGTGTTGAGGTTGACGAGGAAATCCTCCTACGACATTTACTTGTTGAAAGGATTCTTCTTGCAATGTTGGACACATATCCGTAGAATGTCTGGGAATTGAGCATATGTCACAAACCTTAGCAACTTGTGATTGCCCTATATCCAATTGATGGACTAAAGCAGTTAGTTCAAAATTTTGATTTTCAAGATTCGAGTGACTTTCCTCATTAATCCATTTTGTAGCTCCATCTACTCTCATCCCAAATTGTTGAGAATTTTTTGCCATATTTGAAATTAACTGTCTAGCTTCTTCTGGTATTTTATTGACCAAAACTCCTCCACTGGCTGTATCTACCATATTTCTATCCATGGGTAAAAATCTTTCATAAAAATATCGAATCAAGAACTGATTCGATATTTGATGATGCGGACAGCTAGCACAAAGTTGCTTGAACCTTTTCTAATATTCATATAATGTCTCTCCACTAAATTGTCTGATCCCACATATTTCCTTTCTGATGTTACCAGCTCTAGATGTAGGAAAAAATTTCTCCAAAAATAATCTATACATTTTATTCCATGTCTGTACCGAACCGGAGGGTAAATAATACAACCAATCTTTTGCCTTGTCCTTTAGAGAAAAAGGAAAGGCTCTTAATTTTATCTGATCTCCAGTCACACCTTTGGGCTTCATACTCGAGCAAACAATATGGAATTACTTTACATGTTTATGTGGATCCTCACCTGGAAGACCATGAAAAATAGGAAATAAGCGAATCAAACCAGATTTGGGTTCAAATGATACCTCAAGAGTTGGACATTCGATACACAAGGGTTGTTGGTTAAAAATTGGTGTAGCTAACTCCTTCAGAGTCTTTTGATGATCTGTCATCTTTTCTTTCTCTTCAAAAATCAATAAAAAAGTGAGAAATACAAACTAAGAAATTAATGTAGTTCCCCGGCAACGGCGCCAAAATTTTGACGGGTTGTCAAAACCCTCAAAATTAATACTGATTCCCCGACTCGATAAATTTATAGCAATAGTAATACCAGGTCGAATCTCAAGGGAACTAAATTGATTTAATTTCTTAGTTAAGTGTTAAAAATAAAAATGGGGGGTTTTATCAAATAAATTCCTAAATTAAAAATAACAACTAAAAAAAATAAGAAACAAATTAACAATAAAAATAATAAATATTAAAAGAAAATCAATCTACCAAAACTCTGATTCAAGGGTTCACTATATTCAATTGTTTCACTGATCATAGGTTAAAAATATTTTTCTTACAATCCAAACATTTAACCTTAGATTTATTAGGATAGTCGTAATAAATCTTGTGTTTTCCTAAATTAATTGACTAAACCAAGCATCCAATTAAAACTTATCATTAATCGACTGGGCACGATAGTGTTTCATATCAATATAATGATAGCATTAAGATTTGTGAAAATAGTTAAACAAAAATACAAATAATTGGCGTAGCCACAATTATTTAATTTTGTTTCATCGATACCCTAGATTAAATATGAATACCGATAAAAGAACCATAAACAAAATTACCTAGTTGCTACTTGTACCAGTCATTCATGACAATTACGGATCACTGAAATTCTGGATAGCAATAAAAAAATTAATATTGAATTAAATTATCAGATTAACCAATAGTAATTTTTCATGTAAATAAATTAGGAACCAATGAATACTCGAATTAAAAGGGCATGAAAATAAATTAAGCACCTAACCTCACAGTGAAAACAATCGAATAAAAATTCCCCTTGAATCAAAAAAATAAATTACCCACTCATGATGGTGCGTCTTCAATAAAATAAAAAATAAACATAAAACAAAAGAAAAAAAAAACAAAAAAAGAAAAAATTCTAGGAGAAGAAAAGGAATGACCCCCAGCAGCCGGCCCTTGTTTGAGTTATTTGTGAATGTATCTTGTGAATAGTGTCCCTCCCTTTATTGAAATTGTGGAAGGAGTAGCCGTCTTTCCTTTTTTTGTTGAATGTGAACTCTTGGATGAGCATCCGCCGGCCCTAAAGGAGCTTCGTGAATGATTTGTTTCCTTTTTTCAAAAAGGAAACTTTTCCCAATAAAATAAGGACTCCTCCATTAGAAAAATAAAAATTAACTCCTAAAACAATTTTACCTAAAGTAAAATTCCTACTAAAATTAAATAAAACTAAAAAAATCAAGTTTCTTCTTTTCTTTATAGGCCCAATAAGATGTTTGCTCCATTTAGCTTCAAATTGCCTTTTTAATCCCATTTTGTCCAAATCTTCTAATTCCAATTACCTAAAAATAAAAATCAATAAAATCAACTATTAAAATATTAATCAGTGCAAAATCAACCCATAATAATAACAATACATTTAACATTTTGCACATTATCAACACGCTATGTTTTGACTTTCAAGCAACAAATAATCAAGTCGAATATGAAGCCTTTTTGATCAAGTTATGAATAGCCACATCCCTGGGAGCCCAAAATGTGCAAGTCTTCACTGACAGAAACAAATTACGTGGATCTATGAGACTAAGGACTCCAAGATGGCAAGGTATTTGACCAAGCTACAAGAAGTAATAAGCGAGCTCAACCAGGTGGATATACAGAAAATCCCCCGATCAGATAATGCACAAACCGACACCCTCTCGAGACTAGCTAGCTTTATTCGATAGCAACTAGTTGAACCGTCTACATAAAAAGCCTACCATACCAAAGCATCGATGAGCCCGAATAGATCCTATCGGTAGATATCCTACCAAGCTAGAAAAACCCTATCGAAGCTTATTTAAAGCATGAACAGTTACCGACCTCCCCAGTAAAGGCAGCCAAACTGAAGCGTAAGGCTACTCATTACGCCATCATCAGTAGGGAACTCTACAAGAAGTCCTACACTTATTCGTACTTGAAATGTTTGACACCGGACAAATGAAACAACATGTTTTGGGAAATCCACAAAGGGATATGCGGTAATCACCTAGGTGCTCGGAACTTAGCAAACAAGACTGTTCAACAAGGGTACTATTGGCCCACCATGAAGGCTGACATAGACAGCTATGTCAAAAGATGTGATAAGTGTCAACACTTCTCGTTAGTGCCTTGTCAACCTTCCATCGAACCTAATCTGTCACGCCCCAATTCGCAAATCCCAGCACGTGACAACCACCGCATGATTTAGAAATACGTACAGTCACCAACACATATCCCAAACCCCGCAAGGCTAAAGAAATATCCTCATTCAATCCAATAAAACCAACATATCAAACTTTCAACATATTTGACAAAAGTTCTATTTAAGGAAATATAAAATGTAAAATATACAACAAATAAGTTTTTAATTATCATTCCCAAAATACAAGTTTTCACTTTCAAAAATATGCCCTCCGATGGGTCCATCTACAAACCTCAAGACTTCACATCTAGGGAGAGTCAATACCAACAAATGATCCCAAGAGCTTTTTCTTGACTGGATCTATCTAACTGGAGGGAGGCTGCTACTATGTTTACACTTCCTCTGAAAAAGGATAAAAGTGGAGGGATGAGTATGAAATATCCAGTGAGTGGAGTGCAATGGCATATTGTGACAGTAAATGAGTAATGCATGTGGGAATGTCAAAACCACAATTTCCAACAAATCATCATTTCATAAATAGTATCATACGATTCAGCTCATTATAAAAATAGACGCATCTACAAGTTTCATATTTTTCATAAATCATGGGGTCCCTCTAAAGAAAACTCTCCCACCCAATGTTTGGCCGAACATAGGTGAAAACCCACCAAGGGGTTTTTAATAATTTCTTTTCAAAACACTAATTTCCCTTTCTTTGGCGTTGACTCATACCTTACCGGAGTGCTATCCGGATAGTGCGATGGGGATGCAAGAGGCCTCGTCTACCTCCCTTGCCAAACAAACCCTCAACCACGTCACCCCATCGGGTCGCTCCGTGGAGGGAATGACTATAGTCATTTTCCATCACTAGCACCATCATTTCACAATATCCAAACATTTTCCACCATAAATTCATTAAATGGTTATCAAACCGTATCACAATATTCATAAATACAATTCACAACAACAATGGCACATATTTCTTCACAAATGTAGTGGATGCATGTGTATTCAAACTCACATTTTGGAATATCCTACAAACACAAATAGTTATAGTAAATCATTTAAAAATCATTTATAAAAGAATTTATAAAAATCATTTTCTCATTCAAAGCACAATATTCCATCCACTCACAGTGACAGCAAGGGTCGTCACTCCCAGATTCCTCAATAGAAATACTCTTGCCATGATCAACCCATTCGACTCCTAAAAGATATTATCAAGTAGCCAAAATCATCACTAGTTATTTTCAAGTTAACCCAAAAAATTCAATCAGTCGAAATGTATTTTCTCTGTCACTTACTGTGACTTTCTAGTCTCCAAATCCAAGTAAAGAACTAGATAAATAAACTAAAGAATGTAATAGAAAAATGATAATATCTTAATTCTTGTCTTCAAGAAACCTTTTCCGCCCGAGTTTCATCAAACCCTAGAATTTTACTCTTCCTTGTGACGGCTCTAGATTCTTAAGGTTTTCAAATATCAAAGTTAGAATCTAACTTTGAAAAGTTGTATGAGTAGTTTGAAACCTTAAATCTATCAACTGGATGGTAAATCTAATAAATTTGGAAGAAGAGAAAAAGAAGGATCCAGAGAGAGAGAAAGAGAAATGGAGTTCTCTGGGTTCGTGAATTTCTGAAATTTTTACCCCCTTTTTATCATTAAACCCATTTTCAATATTTACCTAGTGGTCCTTAATCATTCCTCAATTTTACAATTGCCCCAACATGTCCTCTTGGATTTTAGAAAAGTTAACACTATGAGTTAAGTATTGGGAATTGGGTCCAACTAGAGACAATGTTTTTACCGATGAGTAGGAAAATTGAAAATAAAAATAGAATTTATTTAGAAATATAAATATATTAATTTTTGGGATATAATATAAATAAAGAATAATATAACTAAAGGGTTTGAATCTGGCAAAGTTCCTTTTGGAGGAGATGTGGGTCATGAGTTCAAAGCTCCATGAAGACATGTTCGGCCAAGTAATTTGGATTTGAAGACCAATAATGTATTTGTTGAAGAATGACTAAAGGCAGTGTGTGGAAGAATATCCGAAGGCAGCAAAAACCCATTTGCTGAAGAATGGTGGTGAATTGACCAAAAGCATTGGATGACCGGTTAGGGAACTCACCGATGAGGCATCTACCAACAACTGGGTTTAATTGTCTAGGTTCAAATATCCAAATGGAAGAGTTTCACAGTATTGTTACTGATCGGTTATTTCAAAATCAATACCGAAAAATATTGCTAAGACGAGACCAATAACGAAAAATAAAAATAAAAATAAAAGGAAATAAATTTATTGAATTTGAAGGGTGACCGAACAGGAATAGTAACAGAATATAGAAGGCACCGATTGGAAGTGTCGTTCGGTCAATATACCGATTGAAAGTGTCGTTCGGTTAATATTCATATATGTGTAGCAAAGGTACCGCTGGAGTTGTCAAAATACATATCAACAGATCTCAAGATTGGAGATCCACCGACGGCCCAAATATTCACCGTTGGAGAAAATATAAGTGAAGTGTAATATACCAAATGGTATAGAAAATTGGGAGTACCGAAAGGTATGTAGAAATTATAAAATAATCTATTATCTCAACTCAATAATCTACGGACAAGCCACATTTCACATTACACCGAAGAGATAGTAAATCACCAAGAGATGGTCACCATCGTCTACCGATCAGAAAATCGAAATTTTTAAGAAATTTTTTATTGGACACTAAAACTTCACCAAACAAATGAATTCTCTTAGAAAAGTTAAATCCCACCAAATCCTGATCACCGAATACTCAAGTAATTGATGACTCTACTGATCAGAAACTTTAAAATTTAAAAGTTATCGGTCAAGTATCTAGAGAGGTTTCTCAAACAACTCAAGGAGCAAAAATTCACACTTATATTTAAATTAACTATACTTCCTATATTTTATAAAATATAAAAATTTTAAACATGCAACTTAGAGTACATATCACAATCCAGACTTGTCCGGTATTATACAATCCAATAATGAGCCCTTGACCGTTTGCACAATGGGGGATAGACATTCTCGAGCCATTTTCACCAATCACCGGGTAGTGAAAATTCCTAGTCGTAGCTATCCACTATTTCACCAAATGGGTAGAAGCCGAGCCATTAACCCAGACTTCTGTAGAAAGCTACGTATGGACATCCATCATCATGAGATTCGGTATACCCCGTGTTCTCATCACTGACAACGGCAAACAGTTTGATAAAAAAAGCTTCCAAGATATTTTATAAAATGCTGGAGATTTAACATCGCTTCACCTCCACTGCGAGCCCTAAAAGCAATGGCCTCAACGAGGTTACGAATAGAATAATCCTCCAAGGACTAAAGGCCACCCTAAATGAAGTCAAGAGTTGCTAGGTAGATGAGCTCTATAGTATTCTTTGGGCATACCGAACAATCCCTTAAAGAGCAACAGGAGAAACCCTGTTCAATTTGACTTATGGATGCGAGGCGGTAATACCGGTGGAGATTAGCATCCACTCTCTTCAAGTGGATTACACGATCCTGTGCAAAATGAGCTAAAATTGCGCGAGCGATTAGATTGGCTCCCCGAGATGTAAGAAGCCGTATCTATTTATCAGGCAGCCTATCAATAGCAGATGGCGTGATATTACAATCGGTAGGTTCGAACCGGAACATTAAACCCAGTGATCTGGTGCTAAGAAAAGTGGAAGCCCTTAGACAATTCCATCCAGGTGGGAAGCTAGCATCCAATTAGGAAGGGCCCTATCGGGTATGCTCAGAAGTCTGGCCAGGGACATATCGTCTCAACCACCTAGGTGGCTCGTTGTACCAAGATATTAGAACTCCAAAAACTTATGAGTCTACTACTAGTGACGATTACCGCTCCATTGAAGAATGATATTCTATTTCATGTCTAGACGAGTCAGGTAAAGCTTCTGCACATCTTAATACCACTACACTAGTTCACTCATGGGCCAATATACTTCTCGCCAAATGGCATGTCGTTAGTAGGGATATATCTCCTCGTACAGTCATCCCAAATGGAGCCTAACAATAAGGATTTAACTCCTCGAACAGTCCTCCCAAACAAAGCCTAACGATAGAGATTTATCTCTTTGAACAATCCTCCCAAATGGAGCCTAACGACAGGGATTTATCTCTCCAAACAGTCCTCTCGAATGAAGCCGAACGATACAGATTATCTCTATCATATCCCAATCTGCAGATTCGAGCACGCGACAACTGCCACATTATCTTGAGCATGTGTGAATCTCACCCCATGCTCTAAGACATCGCAAGGCATTCAGAATCTGAGTAAAACCATGGGCCATCATGGCCATCAAATGCCATCAACCAAACAGATCACAATTTCCTCTCTAGGGATAGAAAAACAGAACCAACAATAATTCCCAAGTAAATTTCGAAAGAAAAGAAAATTTAGGTCCTCAATAAACATTTACACATAACCAAGTCCAATCAAAATCAAAATACAGAGATTCAAAATATTCAAATAGATTCTTATACACAATGCCCTCCTTGGGTCAATCTATCGATACCTCAAAGATAATAGCAAGATCTATACTAAAAGGACTCTCTGACAGAGATCTTCCCAAAAATTTCTGGCTCTATACAACTTTACGAAGGAACTAACCTTCCTCTGTAAAAATGAAGAGGGATGAGTGAGTATAGAAATACCTAGTGAGAGTATAACATGTTATGATAATAAATCAGGGATAATCGTGGATATGTCAAATGTTTTCCTCAAAATCATACAATCGTATCATTAAATATCAACATAAGCGAGATCTCAACAATCATGTTATACAATTCATATGTATCTAATCATCACATCTTGTTTTCCAAAATATCATGGGATTGCCAAAATCTTTTCACCAAAAGCTTGGTCCTGATCAGTGGTGGAATTACTAAGGAATTCTCATCATCATCAATCATACACATTACCCCCTACCTTGGCTTTGGCTCAGGCCTCCCCTGGAGTACAATCCAGGCTAGTCCGAAGGGAGGGATTCAGAGACACCTCTCGAGCGCAGCTACCGCCTCATCTATATAAACATCCAACCACGTCATCTCGTCGGGTCATTCCGTAGAGGGAATGAATATAGCCATTAACCATGCACAAAGCACCATTTCAAAATCATCACATCATGTACCAAAATGTGCCAATAGTTATTCAAACAAATTCTTAATACATGAGTTCAATTTGTCCATTCAACACAAGTCAATAAACATGGCACATTATTTTCAAACAAGACATGGATGCATTCGTTATTTCAAATCCCCTTTCAAGACATTCCATAATCATAAAACAATTTTAGAATAATTTTAGAAACATTTGTAAAATCATTAAAAAACATTTATAAAATTAACATAAATATTTTCTCATTTAAAACCAAAAGTGTAACACCGACTCTCAGTGTATCCTCACGTATTTAACTTCTTATATATATGATGATTTTTCATGAGCCCAATTTTAAATTTTCACTCAGAATTTTTTTTTTTGATAAAAATTTCCCTAGATAAATTTTCTCGATTTTCGGGAAGGGTAATTATTTTCGGAATGGACCACAAATGGCCCAGTGATGTTATCATTGGGTTTTGAGAGTGTAGAAATTTTCACAATTTACAAATATTGAGTTTTAGGGTTAAACCGGCAAAGTTTCAGAAATTGATCCGTAAACCCTAATTCGGATCGATTTTGGCAAACAGGATCGAGACGACCATACTAATTTGTAAAATTGATTCCATTGGGCCTAATATAATATGTTGGACTTATCATGTAAAATTCAAAAATTTTGGGGTCAATTTTGAATTTCCGAAAGTAAGAGGGCTTATAAGCAAATACCAAAACTTGAACCAAATGACCAAGTTGCCCCTCCATTTGATTAATGAGAACAAATGAGGAGATTTTTTAGTGGGGAATCTTAACTTTTGAGACAATTAACAAGTGGTTTAGAATTTAAGAAAGGATTTACATTTTATGTGGCCAAAATTAAAAGTGAATAAGTATAAAAAGGGGGAGAGTGTTCAAGGCTTTCTTCACTTCTTCATGTTACATTCGTGAGTTACAAGGAGAGGGAGAGCAGCCGAGAAAGAGAGAGGGGGAAAGAGAAAGAGAGAGAGAAAAAGAGAGGAAGAGTGTTGTTGTTGAAGAAACCTTGAAGTTTCAAGGTGTTCTTTCCAATCCTTGAGGTAAGACTCTATTCTCTTTTGATTTCCCTTGTGTTTTCCAAGAGGTGAGTTAAATTTCCTCTTTATTTTGATATGCTTGAGCCAAGGAAAATCTGAGATTTAAGTCCTTGTCTTGTGGTGTTAGGACAACCGAAGCAAGGTTCTAAGGGAGGAAGAAGTTGCTTGCAAAGGGACTAAATCTAGGCCTTGAAAAACACCAAGGAGAGGTAAAGAAATTTCTGCATTTGTTAAACATTTTACAGCAGTCTTTATCCCATGTAATTGAGCATGTTCTTTAAATTAAAACACAACATTTATCACTTAGGACATGTATTGATAAGTGCAGAAATTCTGCATATGATTTGGATGAGCATTGGATGATTTGAGGTGTTTTTAGTGTGATGGAATTTACATGATTGTATGCAGAGATTTCAGACTTGTTCTTGACTTGAATTGAAGTGATTTGAAGTGTTTTGGAAGTGTTAAGATCATATTCAAATGTGCAGAATGTTTGAACAGGAAAATAACCTAGAAATAACATGGGTTTCATGTACTTATGTTTGCTGGAATTTGTTAAACATATGCAGAATTTTTGGTACTAAAGTGAAAGCTAAATGCATGTGTATTGTGGTGGAAATGAAGTAAACAAGGGTGCAGAAAATTTCTGCACTTGTCATGATGTTAAGGAGCCAAATTTGCATACTAAAATGGAAAGGAATGTATGGTCAAAATGTGCTGAAATTCTGGACAATAGTATGATGTTCATGTGCTGAAAATTTGGGGGCTAAATGATGGATTTGGGGTGATGATATGTGATGACTGATTTCATGGTAACCCTTGGTGATTTTGAACATGTTAAGAGTATGGAACAAATATGGGGAGTTAGTGAATTGGCTTGAACGACATAGATATGACATTCAGGAATTTGAAATGGAAAGATCATGCATTTATGACTTATGGACAGCATGTATCCTTTTGTTCATAATTTCCTCTACACAACTCCAAATGGCATGAAGTTTTCTGCATTGGATTCTAGACATCCTAAGCTTTAAAATAAGATATAATCTAGTTGATTTGGAGATGACCTGAATTTTTGGTGGAACTTCAAAGTTTGGTTTTCTGCAGAGTCACATTCTGTTCTGTTCTATTTTGCTCTGTTTTGTTCTGCTGTGAACTTTGCCCTAATTTGGAGGTATATTCTGATCTGAATTAGCTTGAGACCTAGTTATAAAAAATGTATATCTATATCTTATCTTTCCAACGAGATAAGAATCGCCTCAATCCAAACCCTGTGCCAAAAGTTACAACCATTCTTCTGAAACTCATCAAAGGGTCATCTATTTTTCATCACTAAAAATAGTAGGGTTGGACGACCCCCTTCTAACCTTTTTTTTGTAAAAAATCAAAGAAGAAAAGTTGTAGATCTCCCTCTTAGTCACCCACTGTGAAAATTTCAGCCAATTTTCACATTGTAATCAGAAGTTATACAAAATCTCCCAAAACTGTGAAGAGAAGATTCAGCTTCTCGGCCAAAACTAAATAGAGACTTCAGTGGTCTATTTCAGACCCCTTCTAGGCATAATTGGGATAAATCCAAAACATGAAAAATGTGGATTTATGTTTGTTCTAAATACTGAAAAAATTTCAGGAAGTTTGGAGTTGTGTGTTAAAAGTTGTGAGGCCTATGCAAAAAAATTTGACAAAACAGACTTCTGAAATAAAATGTGGGTAAAATGGGGCTATTTCATGGATTTTCACTAGGAATCCGAGAAAATTCCCAACTAGGAAGTTGTATCCCTATGTCTTAAATATAACATAGTAAAAAATCAGAGTATTTTCATAAGTAGATAGTGAGATATGGGAAGTTTACTAAAACGGGACAGAACAGTAGGTGAGATCTGGATTTGTTAGGAAATGTGAACTTTAAGAAATCTTCCAATGAGAGTTTGGAGATTTGTTCAACACGAAAAGTGTGAATTTTTATGAGAGCCAACCATAGAAATTGGAGTTTCCTCATTTTCGACCCTAGTTGAGGAACTTATGGTCGATTCTCAATAATGATGTGAGATTTGATATTGAAAACCCTAGGTTGTGTATAACTAGGGTTACATCATATTTACATCGTCATATACACATCATATGTCCTCTTTAGTGACTCATGTTCTACATTATATTTATAGAGCCTCGTTGGTGATTCGATTGAGGGGAGCCTTGTTCTACGCATTGTGGTTTTATTGGGGAGTGCGCTACCCTCCCTTAATAGTGAGTGGGACTTTGACGTCAGCTGTTGATTGGAAATCCTATTTTAAAATGCTTTTTAAATAATATGGTGTTATGAACGTATGATCACTTGAGATTTAACTGTTTTATGAAATGTTTTTGTGAACATTGGAGTGTCCCAACAACCGATTTACTGATATGCATCCATGTGCTTTATAAAATGATATTGTGTCAACTTTTCATAACATGTGATATTTATGTGATTCTATATCTATTGGCACATGATTTTTGATACGATCTGGATTTCTGGGCTACATGCCCGGCTGATTGATAATTCCATGATATGGGTTGTGCCCCCCATTCCCCCGCTGTATAGCAATATTCCGTAGCTACGAAGGACATTCGGCAGAGGCACCCATTGTGCCCGGATAGGCTTTGGCCAGTGCTATCCCCCAAATATCAGACCTATGTTGTTGATCGTGCTTGTGATATTTGCAGGCTTATTTGAGTAACTTGTGGCCAACGTTGGGATAGAGAACCAGTGTTTTTACATACTTGCATAAAAAAAAAAAAAAAAAACTCCCAACGCGCCCGTCATTGGCCACGGTAGGCCATTGTAGGGAATATTTATTAGGCCGGCTCTTTATGACTTGATACAACGGATACATATGTTGTTTTCCGATACGTGTGCTATGAAATGATTTTATTGTAATATCATGATTGGTTTGCACACTTGATATCTATTTGATACATGCTTTGACACTCCATTTTCACACCAATATTAATAGCATGATGTCAATCCCCTCACTTGCTGAGTACCCTCCCATAAGTACTCACCCCTCAATGCGTAAGAGAGTTACATTACAGTCTTGAAATCCCAGTACATGGTCATAGGCAGGTGAGTTCATCCGATTTTAGGGGGTTAGATATGGGCCGTATCCAACCTATCATTTTCATTGGTTTCTAAATCAGTTGTTCGTTCATTTTAGGGGGTTAGTTATGCCATAATTAACCCAAATCCTTACATTTCTGCCTGATCAGTACCTTTTTCCTCGCAGAAGTATGATGACTAGGCGAGGCACTCGTTTTGGACCTACTGAGCCCACGAGCACACCGGAGGACGCGTCTTCTTCGCACGCTCCACCTACAGTACCTATTCTACTGGCTACTACAACTGCAGGTCCACCACCACCACCACTGGACGCTTACAGACGGGTGTTTGAGTGGTACACAGCACATGGCATTCAGATGCCACCTCCACCACTAGCACCGATGGTCACGCCGACTCCTACGGTAGTGCCACCTCCAGTTGTACCAGATCCACCACCAGCAGTTGGTCCTTCCACTGTTTCAGGACCCACTGACACTACCTCCTCCACCTTGAGATGTATTCACGAACTGACCTAGCTGGTGAAGGAGGTGAGATAGTTAGGCTGCACAGAGTTTTCGGGGATGAATGATTCCACCGCAGTGAAGTATTGGATCAACTGCACTCGCAGAGGGTTGACTGATCTGGGCTTGAGTGCGGAGTTCAGATTGAAAGTGGCAGAGAGGTTGCTGGATGGCGACGCCCTCACTTGGTGGGAGGCGGCTTGTGATGATGCCACTGAGCCCCTGAGTTGGGAGGATTTCCTGCAATAGTTTGACCGCAGATATTTTTCAGAGTTTCAACAAGACCACAAGAGGGCAGAATTCTTATACTTACGACAGTGCACCCGATTGGTCACGGAGTACGAGACCGAGTTGAGGAGACTAGCTGCATTGGTCCCAGACTTGGCAACGCCAAAGCAGCTACGGTTCAAGTTTGAGAACGGTCTCAACTTGACTATCAAAAAGTATATGACAGTTACTCCTGGTCTCTCCTTTGTAAAGATAGTTGACTTGGCACACCGGGCGGAGGAGATTGTCTGTGCCGAGGGCCGACAGCGGGAGAGCAGAGAGTAGAGGAAGAAGAGGCCCGAGTTTTCTATGGGCTAGAGCTCGAAGAAGGGCAGAACCTCAGGATTTCACGGAGGCCCTTCCCAGCAAAGGCAGGCACAGTTTGTATAGGGATCACGATCCCAGGGGTTTAGAGCTCCAGCCCCGAGTGCCACCACTCAGACGACAGTCCCGCAGCATCCCTTTGTCGCCGATGCAGTGGGTACCACCCATTCGGAGCATGTAGAGTCCCAGTTACCTGTTACAAATGTGGGAAGCAAGGGCACATGCGGAGTCAGTGTCCCGATCTGGGAATGGGTGGCCAGACAGTCTCGGGTCAGTCGAGCATTCCATGAGGAGGATGACAAGGAGCACATGCTCACTCCAGCCACATAGCTCCGCGTACAGCAACTGGGAGTAGCATGGCACCTAGATCATCACGGTAGCAGCTGAGGGCTCAGGCACGAGTGTGCGCGATGACTCAGGAGGACGCGCAGGCATATCCTGGTGTGGTTATTGGTACCCCTCCTACTGATCCTCCTGTTTAGAGATTTCTTATGTATCCTTTCTTTTGAGACCATCAATAATTAAAGCTTTAGAGGCTTACTATGTTGGTTGTATATGCATTTTGATATATCTATGAGCAATATCTATTTTCTTCTATATTACTATTGATCTCTTTTACTTCTCTCACATTAGGAGTTATGAAAATTTGGGGAGTCGACGTTCGTGTTCTCATTGACACCGGGTCGAATTATTCATACATGAGAGCGACTTTTGCCCACCAATTGGGTAAGTCCTTATCGCCACTTGATGAGGAGATATTGGTTATCACTCCTCTCGGTGAGCAGCTACTTAGAGACTCAGTCTACAGAGGGACCGAGGTCATGATTGGCGACGCTATACTTGAGGCAAATTTGATTCCCTTGGATATGTCAGATTTTGATGCCATCCTAGGGATGGACTGGTTGAGCATGCACCGAGCCTCTGTTGATTGCTTCACCAAGGAGGTAGAGTTTCGAAACTCAGAAGGATCACCTTTGAAGTTTTCCGACGAGAGGCGAGTGTTACCTCGTTGTGTGATATCAACGATGGAAGCCAGGAGACTGATACGTTGGGGCTGTATGGTATACCTGGCTCATATTATAGACACCACTGTTGGGGGACCGAAGCTTGAGGATGTCCCAGTGGTGTAGGATTTTCCAGACGTATTCCCTGAAGAGCTACCTAGGCTACCACCAATTCGGGAGTTTTATTTCGAGATCGATCTAGCTCCAGGGATAGTTCCCATATCTATTCCGCCGTACAGAATGGCACCGGCAGAGCTTAGAGAGCTCAAGGTCCAGCTACAGGAGTTGCTAGACAAGGGTTTTATCCGTCCATGCACTTTACCTTGGGGTGCTCCGATGTTGTTTGTAAAGAAAAAGGACGGGACCCTACGGCTTTGTGTGGATTATCGGCAGCTAAACAAGGTCACTATCAAGAACCGATATCTACTGCCCCGAATTGATGACTTGTTTGATCAGTTTCAGGGTGCGAGAGTTTTCTTGAAGATCGATCTTCGATTCGGATATCATCAGTTGCGGATTAGGGCTGAGGATGTGCCCAAGACTGCATTCTGTACCCGATATGGGCATTATGAGTTCCTGGTCATGCCGTTTGGACTGACCAATGCACGAGCAGCCTTTATGGATCTAATGAACCGGGTTTTTCACGACTACCTGGATCAGTTCGTCATCATATTCATCGATGACATCCTAGTGTACTCGTGGAGTGATGAGGAGCATGCGCAGCACCTTAGGGTGGTTCTACAGATTCTCCGCGAGCGGCAGTTGTATGCCAAGTTCACCAAGTGTGAATTTTGGCTGAGACAAATCGGATTTCTCGGACATATTGTCTCTGCGGAGGGTATTTACATTGATCCGCAGAAGGTTAAGGCCATACTAAGATGGGAGCAACCGTAGACAGTGACCGAGGTTCGGAGTTTCCTTGGTCTGGCTGAGTATTATCGGTGATTCGTGGAGGGCTTTTCACGGATCGCTGCTCAACTCTCAAGACTGACGCGGAAGGACGACAAGTTCTTTTGGGACGATCGCTATGAGGCGAGCTTTTAGGAGCTCAAACAGCGATTGACGACGGCACCAATCTTAACTCTCCCTACCAGCAGCAGAGAGTATGTTGTTTACAGTGATGCTAGCCGGCAGGGGCTAGGCTGTGTACTGATGCAAGATGGACGGGTGATCGCTTATGCTTCGAGACAGTTGAAGAAACATGAGTTGAACTACCCGACTCATGATTTGGAATTGGCGGCCATAGTATTTACATTAAAGATATGGTAGCATTATCTTTATGGAGTGACCTGCAGAGTTTTCACCAACCATCAGAGCTTGAAGTACCTATTTACTCAGAGGGAGTTGAACCTCAAGCAGAGACGATGGTTAGAGCTACTGAAGGACAACGATATAATTATTGACTACCACCCGGGCAAGGCAAACGTTGTGCCAGACGCCTTGAGCCGGAAGTCATCCTTTTCCTTTGCATCACAGGCAATAGAGAGAGCATACGTCTCTTGCTTAGTGGGACTTCATACTTTGGGAGTCAGTTTGGCTAGCGACAACCAGGGTGCACTGCTTGCCAGATTTGAGGTGCGGTCGATCCTATTCGATCGCATCAGGGAGCTTCAGGGTTCAGACAAAGAGCTCTAGGGCAATCGAGACAGGATCCGCCAAGGGGAGGGCAGAGATTTTCGAGTCCGTGATGATGGACTCGTGGTATTCAGAGATGGGATTTGTGTCCCAGCTGACGATGATCTTAAGCGTGTTATCCTCGAGGAGGCACATTCGTCAGCATATGCTATATATCCCGGAGGTACGAAGATGTACCAGACCATCAAAGATAGTTATTGGTGGTCGGGCATGAAACGGGAGATAGCTGAGTTTGTGGCGCGATGCTTAGTGTGTCAGCAGGTGAAGGCCAAGCGTCAGCGACCAGCTGGTACGTTGTAGCCTCTTCTCATTCCTGAGTGGAAATGGGAACATATTACTATGGATTTTGTGATGGGGTTGCCGAGCACTTCTGCATGGCATGATGCGATTTAGGTGATTGTTGATCGACTCACCAAATCTGCACATTTTATTCCCTTTTGTGGCGACTATTCTCTGGAGGCATTGGCACGCCTCTATATTGATACCATAGTTTGGCTTCACGGGGTGCCTATGTTGATTGTTTCAGACAGAGACCTCAGATTCACGTCTAGGTTTTGGCCCAGGTTGCAGGAGGCATTGGGCACTAGACTGAACTTCAGCACGGTGTATCATCCTTAGACGGACGGGCAGTCAGAAAGGATGATACAGACATTAGAGGACATGCTTAGGGTATGCGTGATTGACTTCCATGGTAACTGGGATCGGCACTTGCCACTTATAGAGTTTGCATACAACAACAGCTACCAGACTAATATTGGGATGCTTCCGTACGAGGTACTGTATGGGAGGAGGTGCAGGACTCCTTTATGTTGGGACGAGGTAGGTGAGAGGTGACTCAACAGCGTGGAGCTTGTTGAGGAGACGAAGGAGAAGGTGAGGATCATCCGTGAAAGGATGAGGGCCACCCCAGATCAACAGAAGATGTATGCAGACCGTAGGCGGAGACCACTAGAGTTTCAAGTTGGAGACATGGTATTCTTGAGGATATCACCGTGGAAAGGGGTGATCCGTTTCAAGCAGCGGGGTAAGCTGAGCCCTAGGTATGTTGGGCCCTTCCGTATTCTTGAGAGGATCGAAAGTATGACATATAGATTGGAGCTGCCGGAGGAGTTATCGCGTATTCACGATGTATTCCATGTCTCCGTACTTAGGAAGCATATGCCGGATCCCTCGCATGTGTTGGAGCCTCCACCAGTTGAGCTACGAGAGGATTTGAGTTTACCTATACAGCTCGTGGCCATCTTTGACAGATAGATCAGGAGACTACAGAGCAAGGAAGTCCCGTTAGTTCGTGTTTTGTGGCAGAGCGACCAGGTCGAGGAGGAGACTTGGGAGCCAGAGCATACTATGAGGGGACAGTACCCTCATTTATTCTCTGAGTAGTTTTTTTCTATCCCTGTACAGCTTCCTTTTAGTTTCGAGGATGAAACTTGTATTTAGGGGGTTAGAAAATGTAACACCGACTCTCGATGTATCCTCACGTATTCTACTTCATATATATATGATGATTTTTCATGAGTTCAATTTTAAATTTTCACTTAGAAATTTTTTTTCCAATAAAACTTTCCCTAGAGAAATTTCCCCGATTTTTAGGATGGGTAATTATTTTCGGAATGGATCACAAATGGCCCAATGATGTTATTATTGGGTTTTGAGAGCGTAGAAATTTTCATAATTTATAAATATTGAGTTTTAGGGTTAAACCGGCAAAGTTTCAGAAATTGATCCGTAAACCCTAATTCGGATCGATTTTGACAAACAGGATCGAGACGACCATACTAATTTGTAAAATTGATTCCATCGGGCCTAATATAATATGTTAGACTTATCATGTAAAATTCAAAAATTTTGGGGTCAATTTTGAATTTCCAAAAGTAAGAGGGCTTATAAGCAAATACCAAAACTTGAACCAAATGACCAAGTTGCCCCTCCATTTGATTAATGAGAACAAATGAGGAGATTTTTTAGTGGGGAATCTTAACTTTTGAGACAATTAACATGTGGTTTAGAATTTAAGAAAGGATTTACATTTTATATGGCCAAAATTAAAAGTGAATAAGCATAAAAAGGGGGAGAGTGTTCAAGGCTTTCTTCACTTCTTCATGTTACATTCGTGAGTTACAAGGAGAGGGAGAGCAGCCGAGGAAAAGAGAGGGGGAAAGGGAAAGAGAGAGAGAAAAAGAGAGAAGAAGAGTGTTGTTATTGAAGAAACCTTGAAGTTTCAAGGTGTTCTTTCCAATCCTTGAGGTAAGACTCTATTCTCTTTTGATTTCCCTTGTACTTTCCAAGAGGTGAGTTAAATTTCCTCTTTATTTTGATATGCTTGAGCCAAGCAAAATCTGAGATTTAAGTCCTTGTCTTGTGGTGTTAGGACAGCCGAAGCAAGGTTCTAAGGGAGGAAGAAATTGCTTGCAAATAGACTAAATCTAGGCTTTGAAAAACACCAAGAAGAGGTAAAGAATTTTCTGCATTTGTTAAACATTTTACAACAGTCTTTATCCCATGTAATTGAGCATGTTCTTTAAATTAAAATACAACATTTATCACTTAGGACATGTATTGATAAGTGTAGAAATTCTACATATGATTTGGATGAACAATGGATGATTTGAGGTGTTTTTAGTGTGATGGAATTTACATGATTGTATGCAGAGATTTCAGACTTGTTCTTGACTTGAATTGAAGTGTTTTGGAAGTGTTAAGATCATATTCAAATGTGCAGAATGTTTGAACAGGAAAATGACCTAGAAATAACATGGGTTTCATGTACTTATGTTTGCTGGAATTTGTTAAACATATGCAGAATTTTTTGTACTAAAGTGATAGCTAAATGCATGTGTATTGTGGTGGAAATGAAGTAAACAAGGGTGCAGAAAATTTCTGCACTTGTCATGATGTTAAGGAGCCAAATTTGCATACTAAAATGGAAAGGAATGTATGGTCAAAATGTGCTGAAATTCTAGACAATAGTATGATGTTCATGTGCTGAAAATTTGGGGGCTAAATGATGGATTTGGGGTGATGATATGTGATGACTAATTTTATGGTAACTCTTGGTGATTTTGAACATGTTAAGAGTATGGAACAAATATGGGGAGTTAGTGAATTGGCTTGAACGACATAGATATGACATTCAGGAATTTGAAATGGAAAGATCATGCATTTATGACTTATGGACAGCATGTATCCTTTTGTTCATAATTTCCTCTACACAACTCCAAATGGCATGAAGTTTTCTGCATTTGATTCTAGACATCCTAAGCTTTAAAATGAGATATAATCTAGTTGATTTGGAGATGACCTGAATTTTTGGTGGAACTTCAAAGTTTGGTTTTCTGCAGAGTCACATTCTGTTCTGTTCTGTTTTGTTCTGTTTTGTTCTGCTGTGAACTTTGCCCTAGTTTTGAGATATATTCTGATCTGAATTAGCTTGAGACCTAGTTATAAAAAATGTATATCTATATCTTATCTTTCCAACGAGATAAGAATCGCCTCAATCCAAACCCTGTGCCAAAAGTTACAACCATTCTTCTGAAACTCATCAAAGGGTCATCTATTTTTCATCACTAAAAATAGTAGGGTTGGACGACCCCCTTCTAACCTTTTTTTGTAAAAAATCAAAGAAGAAAAGTTGTAGATCTCCCTCTTAGTCACCCACTGTGAAAATTTCAGCCAATTTTCACATTGTAATCAGAAGTTATACAAAATCTCCCAAAACTGTGAAGAGAAGATTCAGCTTCTCGGCCAAAACTAAATAGAGAATTCAGTGGTCTATTTCAGACCCCTTCTAGGCATAATTGGGAGAAATCCAAAACATGAAAAATGTAGATTTATGTTTCTTCTAAATACTAAAAAAATTTCAGGAAGTTTGGAGTTGTGTGTTAAAAGTTGTGAGGCCTGTGCAAAAAAATTTGATAGAACAAACATCTGAAATGCAATGTGGGCAAAATGGGGCTATTTCATGGACTTGCACTAGGAATCTGAGAAAATACCTAACTAGGAAGTTGTAGCCCTATTCTTAGCTATAACATAGTCAAAAATCAGAGTATTTACATGAGTAGATAGTGAGATATGGGAAGGTTACTAAAACGGGACAGAATCGAAGGTGAGATTTGGATTTGTTAGGAAATGTGAACTTTAAAAAATCTTCCAACGAGAGTTTGGAGATTTGTTCAATACGAAAAGTGTGAGTTTTTACGAGAGCCAACCATAAAAATTGGAGTTTCCTCATTTTCGACCCCAGTTGAGGAACTTATGGTCGATTCTCGATAATGATGCGAGATTTGATTTTGAAAACCCTAGGTTGTGTATAACTAGGGTTACATCATATTTACATCGTCATATACGCATCATAAGTCCTCTTTAGTGACTCATGTTCTACATTATATTTATAGGGCCTCGTTGGTGATTCGATTGAGGGGAGCCTTGTTCTACGCATTGTGATTTTATTGGAGATTGCGCTACCCTCCCCTAATAGTGAGTAGGACTTTGACGTTTTCTGTTGATTGGAAACCCTGTTTTAAAATGCTTTTTAAATAACATGGTGTTATGAACGTATGATCACTTGAAATTTAACTGTTTTATGAAATGTTTTTGTGATCATTGGAGTGTCCCATCTGCCGATTTACTGATATGCATCCATGTGCTTCATAAAATGATATTGTATCAACTTTTCATAACATGTGATATTTATGTGATTCTATATCTATTGGCACACGATTTTTGATACGATCTGGATTTCTGGGCTGTATGCCCGGCTGATTGATAATTCCATGATATAGGTTGTGCCCCTCACTCCCCCGCTGTATAGCAATATTCCGTAGCTACGAAGGACATTTGGCAGAGACACCCATTGTGCCCGGATAGGCTTTGGCCAGAGCTATGCCCCAAATGTCAGACCTATGATGTTGATCATGCTTGTGATATTTGCGGGCTTATTTGAGTAGCTTGTGGCCAACGTTGGGATAGAGAGCCAGTGTTTCTACATACTTGCATAAAAAAAAAAAAAAACTCCCAACGCACCCGTCATTGGCCACGGTAGGCCATTGCAAGGGATATTTGTTAGGCCGGCTCTTTATAACTTGATATAACGGATGCATATGTTGTTTTCTTATACGTGTGCTATGAAATGATTTTATTGTAATATCATGATTGGTTTACACACTTGATATCTATTTGATACATGCTTTGACACTCCATTTTCACACCAATATTAATAGCACGATATCAATCCCCTCACTTGCTGAGTACCCTCCCATAGGTACTCACCCCTCACAATTCCTCTACAGGTTTGCCTTGGACTGAGGATTTGATTGAGCGTTAACTTTATTAAGCTTCTTTTGGAGACGCTGGGCTTGGGTATGGATACCCATTCTTCCGCTTGATCTATTTGTGGTTATTATTTATTTTGGGAGTATTTAGATTGACCATTATACTTATTATACCCGGGATGACTATATTATACTTATGTTTGACTTGTAAAAATGATAACTCTTATTTGATTTAAAATATTAATGCATTGAGGGACATTTGTGATGACTTGCGAATTGATTTTGGTCTATGATACATTTGATTGGATGTTGTTATCAGCCTTCCAGTGTCTCGATATGCAGAACGTTATGCTCGTGCATCGAGGTGCCGCAGTGGTTGTTGCATGTCCGGCCCGAAGCCGGGTTGGGGCATGACAATAAGCATATATCTACTCACAATGTAAGGGAGGGTAATCACTTCCCAATTTATTCCATAGCAAGAGTCTGGCTATGATCGAGTTTGTCTAGCTCCTACGTGATATCATTACGTAACCAAACTATTAATATTTATCACTTCATGGCAACACATAACTCTAACATTCAAAATGTTAACTTTTCTCTCACTCTCGGTGACACAAATTTCCTCCAAATTCATCCCTTTAATTTCAGCAAAGCTTCCAAGGTCATGAAAGATTTAAATAAACCCAAGCTAGAAAAAGAGGATTACCTAAATGGTTATCACCAACTTCGCTTCAAGCCAGATCACCCTCAAACTCTAGATTTTCTCTCTCTAGAAAATTTCAAATCTTTCATTAGAGTTAATCTTCTAAAGGTTGGATTATGAGTTTCGGAATCTTCAGAGTGTGGTTTTGGGGTATTTTGATTGATCTATGGAGGAAACAAGTAAAGAGGGAGAGAAGGTGTGAACCAAGAGGAAGAAGAGAGAAGAAGAAGAAATAGAGTTTTGGCTTTCGTGGATTCTAATGTCCCACCACTGCTCTTTATTTATAAACTTATTTCCTGAATTTACTTAGCTACCCTCCTTCATTTTTAATGTATACAGGTGTCCAACATGCCCTTGTTGGTAACTTAGAGATTTATCCCAATAAGTTCAAGCATTTAAAATTTTATTTGTTAAGAGAGGAGTAATTAGTAGTGTGCAGAAAAGTTTGAGATGAGAAGTGCTAACTTATAGAAAATAAATTAGAAATAATAAAATTTTTTAGATATTAAAAAAAACTTATGGGATAAAATATAAATTTTACCTAATATGATTAAGGTATTTAAATGACATAGTGATGTAGAGCCCTTTTTGGATGTTGATGGCAGTTGAGTTCAATTTCTATCGGTTAACGAACAGAGGACAAGAAATTGTTCTAACATAGAATAAAAGAAAGTGTCATTCCAGAGTCACATTTGTTGCATCACACTTAGAAGAAATACTTAATATGGAATATAACATATATTAAATGTATTGTAAACAAGGGGTTGAGGTGGCTTGGCGGCAAATATCCTTTTGGATGGCTTGTAGGTTGTGAGTTCAAGTCCAAGGGAACACATGTGACATTGAGATTTTTAAAGGGAATTTGTAATAAGTGAGTGTATGCACCGAAGAGGGAGAAAATTTGGAGAAGTATTGTGTTCGGTCATTGGGTGCAAGCAATGAGCGTTGTTCAGTGAAATGGAATGTGACCGAAGGCTTCTTGTTGCAATGGGACCGAAGGCATATATGTGTTGAAGAAGGAAATGGACTGTTCGGTCAAGGTGTTGTTCGGTCAAATGGAAGGGATCGAAGGGACTTCTTTGAAAATGAAAGTTTGCGACCGAATGGATTTGCAAATATCCGAAGGGAAGTGTAAGAGACTGTTCAGTCAATACCGAAGAGAGGAATATTTAAGGAATAAGTTGTCGAGAGGCCTCAGAACTTGAGGCACCAAGAAACTTTATCGACAAGCAATAATTTAATATTCAATAGAAATAATTTGTGATATTTGTCAAATGGAAACCAAGGTCACTATCGACAAGTCAATTCTCACAAAGATATCAATTTTCCACTGAACACTAAACCCAATTTAAAGGCTACCGATTACTATCATTTAACAACTAAACACTTAAAATTTAAAATATCTACCGATCAAATGTCTAAGAGATTTCTGAACAACCTAAGAGTAAAATTTCACATTTATTTTTAAATTAATTATTTTTCTCTCATTTTCATAAAATATAAAAAAGTTAAAATAACCCTTTGGAGTCAATAGTAAAAATCTGAACTTGTCCAGTATTACAATCTCCATGAACAGTCCTCCTCAACGGAATCTAATGATAAGGATTAATCCCCTGAATAGTCCTCCCAATTGGATCCTAACGATAGAGATTTATCTCTGCAAACAGTCCTCCCGAACAAAATCTAACGATAGGAATTTGTCTCCGCGAATAGGTAAATGTGACTCACTCAATCGTACACTATTCAATGGGTACAAAAGCCATGGTGCCCCGCACCTAACAACTAGTGGGGCATGCAACTTGCCAGGAAACACACTCAAGGGTTCAGCACTCGTCATACACATTGACAGATCACTAGTAGACAGGATAATTATTCCAAAACAAGACAAAGAAGTAAGTAACAAAAACTTTTCTTTTATTTTAATAAGTTGGATACATATCAGAACACACAGTCGAATAAAGCACAGAAGAAAATTTTACAAGTCCCTAAACCAAACCGAGTTACATGGAAGAAATACATTAAGAATTCATGCTGGAAAGCTAACTAGATGCTAACCGAGAATTGAAAGAAGCTCCATGGCCCATCAACATTGCACGATCGAGACAAGAAGACAGTAGAGGATTCCGTTGTCCATAATACCACCCTCAAACAATGGAGTTAGGGGGAACAAAAGTTTTAAACCTTCTCCAGCAGAAGGTGGAAAGGACTTGAGAAGGAGTCGAGGAGGGTACAAAAGAGACTGTGAGAATGCATCAAGGCTCAGGTCATCTCTTGCCCCTTCTATTAGCCCGACTAGAGGAAATACCAAGAAAATACCTCAGCCACCATTGCACCTAGGGGTTAGACGATGGCTCTGACCTAGAGAAGAGAACTCACTTCGAGGAGTGTCTCATCCTTCTTAAGGTCAAGAACACTAATGAGAGCCCTAATAGGCAACACCTTGATGTCCATACACTAGACGATGTGATGGAACCTCACATTAGTAGCCTCATTCTTGATGGAACCTCACATCGGCAGAAATTCTCTAAAAAGTAGAGTTTTGTGGCTCAAAACCCATATTTAAGAACCTCTCGGAAATACTAACTCTCAACAAAAGGAATTCACAGAGTCATTCTCAGAAGTACTTCGTATCATTGATACAATAGTACAATCCTCCACCCCTTATTTATAGCTACAAGAATGTGATCTTTGTGATCTTGAGTAGGTAAAATGGCCCAACAAGAAGTGTACACAATAAATGGGAAATTCAAGTTCTTTTAACTTCCCATGTAACATTTATTTCAGAAGTCATTTATTTGACAGTTATCAATATTTACACCTCCACGGCTTTTCACAGAACGACTCCTCACTTATTCCTTATACCACTCCTTCGAAACAACATGAGGAGTAGGAGTCAAGTAATGTAGCATGGCCCAAATCATGAAAGGGTTGGACCAGACAGGCCCACTAATCGACCCTCTCAGTACTCACATCTTACATCCTTTCAACAACCAATAGCTCGATATTGGGATTGGTCAATCCATGGTGTTCGGCATAGTCCACTTGATTTGTTAAGATAATATTTACTTTTCCTATGGATGTGGAGAGAATCTTACGAGGATAGAAAGGAACTCTCCAACCGTGGTTAACAAGGGAAAAGGTCTCTACATTGATCTGGACTTTCTATATCGATAAGATTCTGTGATCTTTGAGAATTTTGTAGCATGATACCCATGAATCTTGGGAGACCTCTGTAAAGAAACTAGGGTTTTAACACTCCAATGGCACATGACTCTCACAGATGAAAGCTATATAAATAGATCGTCAACCGAATGGCCCAGGTAAGTCCCCTTTTTCTCTCAATTAAGACAGAGCACACAAGAGCACCCAGGATTTTCTTTCTTAATTTGTTTTTTCCCTTTCAACAACCGTTTACTGATTTGAGCGTCACAGTCTCTCTTAATAGAGCACCCTCTGGCAGTCTTTTATAGAGAAATCGCATCAAGATTGTCAACCATCTAGATCATTCGGGTTAGCAGAGCTGATATCTATGAAGTTAGACTCACCTCCAGCAAGGCTGATCAGGAAAATATATTTAAAGGGTATGGTTTAGTATAAAATATGTATTTTGAGTATTCAAATTTCATATGAAATCAACTTAAATTGTCAATGGAACTACTGTTCTGGTGGTAAATTAAAAAAAAAAAAATGATCCCATCAATTATAGCGGTAATCAATTGAACAAAAACACGGTAGATTAATCAAAAAATAAAAAAAGTAGGTGAGAGAGGTTGGGTTGGATTTAGATGGGGCGGCATGGGAAGAGAATGTAAGAGAAGGAAGAAAAGGATAAGGTCATAAATAAATAATTAAATTAAAGAATTCGGTGCATTGTAGGGTACAAATAACAATCCTTAAAAGAAAGAATTGAGATGCATTGTAGAATACCAAACCAATTTTACCTTATAATATTGATTTAACGAAACCAATCAATGTTACAAAATAAGTACTGACACGATGGAAACGTCTTCTACTAGGACTGGGACCATGTAATGGTGACCTTTGTCTATAAAAAGACGGGCATTAATTCTTAATTTTGTCATATTTCACTCTCACTCCCTCTCTCTCTCTCTCTCTCTCCCCCCGCCGACAAAATATGGCAAAGATGAGAATCCACAAAACAAGATTGATATTTTGGCTTTCAATGCTTCTGGTTTTGCTTTTGCCTTGTGAATATGCATATGCAGAAAGGCGAAGTCCATCTAACAAAAGTGGGTTGAGTCGAGAGAGTTTTCCTCATGGGTTTGTGTTTGGAACCGCAACTTCTGCCTTTCAAGTTGAAGGCATGACTGATAAAGATGGCCGCGGTCCAAGCATTTGGGACACTTTCATCAAACAACCTGGTATGTTTTTTTTTTTTAGAAAAAATAATAATAAATAAATAAATATATTAATTTTTAAACCTAAAGGGTCAATTTATTTAAATAAAATTATTTTGAAAAATTTCACCTAAGTGGCTCTTGGGAAAAATAAAAAATAAAATTATTTTGTAAAGAATACAAAAAAATTCACTTATTTAGGTGTCCGTTTAACCTGAGAAGAATTTGGATTACTCTTACTGCAGGTATTGTTGTGGATAATAGCACCCCGGCAGTCACTGTTGACCAGTATCATCTTTATAAAGTAAGTGATTTTTGTTGATTTTTCAACTAAATTTTCTAATGAATTGTGCATTTTTCAATAAAGGATTGAATTTTTTTTTTATGTTTCTGTAATTGCAGCAAGATATTGATCTGATGAAGGATTTAAACTTCGATGCATATAGATTTTCAATCTCATGGTCCAGGATTTTCCCAAGTAGATCAAAAGTTCCCTTTGCTCTCTCTCTCTCTCTCTCTCTCTCTCTCTGTGTGATATGAATTTATTATCACTTTCTGTGTTAATGTAGATGGCACAGGGGAAGTAAATTGGAAGGGTGTTGATTACTACAACAGATTGATTAATTACATGTTGAAAAGTGGTAATTTGTTAGTGTTATTCACAAAAAAAAAAAAAAAAAAATGAATTTTGATTTAAAAGGTCTTCACATATATCATGTATTCATTTAATAACGTTCAATGTTTACGTATACTTTTTTAGGCATTATTCCATACGCGACTTTGCACCATTTTGATCTTCCACAAGCGCTCGACGATAAGTACAATGGATGGTTAAGCCCTCAATCAGTGTAAGTACTAATAATGAATTATTCAAAATTTCACCTTATTTTACTTGTTAATGGTGTTAATTTTATTTATTTATTTATTTTACAGGATAGATTTCGCTGATTATGCTGAATTTTGTTTCAAGACATTCGGAGACAGAGTAAAGAATTGGATCACATTCAACGAACCCCGAATAATTGCAGCTCTAGGATATGACAATGGACTTAATGCTCCCGGAAGGTGTTCCAAGGAGTATGGAAATTGCACCGCTGGAAATTCTGGCACTGAACCTTACATTGTGACTCATAATTTGATCCTATCCCATGCAACGGTAGCCCAAAGATACCGCGAGAAATACCAAGTAACTCTTTTTTTTTCTTTTTCTGATTTTTTATGGTCTGAATTATTTTGATTAAGATGAGCTAATGTGTATAAATATATGTGTGATTTCAGGCAACGCAAAAAGGAAGAGTCGGTATTGTCTTGGACTTCGTTTGGTATGAACCTTTTACAGGAGGAAAGGCAGACATCCTTGCTGCTCAAAGGGCAAGAGATTTTCATCTTGGATGGTAAGAGCTTTTTAATTAACTGACCAAATTAACACAAATGATTGCAAAAGGAAAAATTGATACATATGTTTCTAGGATGTTATAGGTTTATGCATCCATTGATATATGGTGAATATCCAAGAATAATTCAAGAAATTGTGGGTGAGAGGCTACCCAATTTCACCAAAGATGAGGTCAAGATGGTGAATGGTTCAGCAGACTTTTTTGGCATCAATCAATATACCTCATACTATATGTATGATCCACATCAACCGAAACCACAAGTTCCAAGTTACCAAATGGATTGGAATGTTGGTTTTGCTTGTAAGATGATTTTTCTAAATCATACACTTTTATAAAGGTGTGATTATTTTGATAGATTATTGATTGTTCTATAGTACTTATTTTCTGAACTTAAACCTTACAGTCGAGAAAAACGGTGAGAAAATTGGTCCTCGGGCTAATTCGGGTTGGCTTTACATTGTACCATGGGGCATGTACAAAGCTGTGAATTATGTGAAAGAGCGCTATGGAAACCCCCCGATGATTATATCCGAAAATGGTAAGAAGACCATCTCTCTATTGTTGTATGATTGAAGTCAAAATCATTTTACTACATTTTGGGTGAATCTATCATGGTAAACTTGCCAAAGTGCAAGCATAGTCTCAAAAGTCTTCCAAAACACTAAAAAATTCGATCATATATCTTCACAAGAGAACTTCTAATATCGAATACCGTCTGATTTCTTTTGATTGAGAATCAAAAGGATTGGATCATGAATGTGTGCTTTTGTAGGCATGGATGATCCGGGCAACGTCACGTTTCCTAAGGCATTGTTAGACACAACAAGAGTGAAGTACTATGAAGGGTATTTGAGTGAATTAAACAAGGCAATTAATGAAGGAGCTAACGTCGGTGGTTATTTCGCGTGGTCATTGCTTGACAACTTTGAATGGAGATTAGGGTTTACTTCAAGGTTTGGAATCATTTATGTGGATTACAAGACTCTCAAGAGGTATCCAAAGAAGTCTGCCTATTGGTTCAAGGGCTTGCTTAATCAACACAGCAAGCATTAAGCTGCCAAATAGTATTACCATTTTCTTCTTCTTCTTCTTGGTTTCTAGAAATTAGATAGTTGCTTTCAAGTCTTCAATTTGGAGTACATAAACTTCCATGTGAGTTTAGCATTTTCTTTTTCATATTGTTGCAGTCACATGGATATTGCAAGTTTGTTTTTGGATTGCTTGTTGCGGAAAAACCTTTTGATTTTCTAAATTGCAACAATAATTTTCTTTTTTTGGGGAGGGGTGGGAGGCGTGGGGGGAGGGGCGTGCAGTGACCTCCAAGAGTTCAAATCAAAAGCTAGGTTTATGAAGGCAAAAACATTCATGGCCTCACTTTTAGCTAGCTCATTTATTTTCTTCTGATGAAACAGCTTCATCGTACTCTGAATTAGACAGAGTAGTTCATTGAATCCTAATGACATCCAAAAAGGTTCGATCTACATGCAAAGTTTATTGATTAAAGAAAATTATACTAGTGATTCCAGTTCATGCTCGTGCGAATCTAGAGAACTTGGTGAGCTAAAATAACATGGGGGAAGCTTATTAGTTACTTTACTATTTGAAAAATTATTTAGCCTTCAAACAGCTGGTAGCATCGGTGCCTTTTTTGATCACGCAATTTCTTGAACCAATAGGTAAATTTCTTTGGATACCTCTTGAGAGTTGCATGGTCAACGTAGACGATACCAAATCTCTAAGTGTTTACTAATCTCCATTCAAAGTTGTCGGGCGATGACCAAGCAAAGTAGCCAACGACATTAGCACCCTCAACAATAGCTTTCTTTTAGTTTTTTTCTTTTTTGATTACACAACATTTAAATCCTAATCACGAAATTAAAAGAAGGGATTATAATAGTTAAGAACTAAGATAGTTGAAGTGCAGCTAACTGAAATAGTTGAAATAGTTCAAAAGTAATGGCTAGTTCAACTATAATAATCAATTGTAGTTAAACCAAACTATAATAATAATATTGATTAAAATAGTTAGATTGGTTGAATAACCGATCCATAAAATATATAAATAGTCGGTTATAATTGGGAAGGGATAGGCAATGAGATCTATGATGTTCTCCTCTTCCCTCTGTGTCTCTCTCTCTCACTCTATTCTGATTCTTCTCTCTCTCCTTCTCTCTCTCTCTCTCTCTCTCTCTTCCACTCCCTCACTCCCTCTAATTCTTTCTTGGTTTTACCTTCAACAAGCTCCGCAATCTACTGGTTGTGAAAAGTCTATCAACCATCAAGCTCACGATCGACCACCACATACCCCAGTTGACCATCAACCTTTCCCCAGTCGACCATCAATCTTTCCTGCCTACTAGGTTTGTGACAAATTTGGTCTCAGAGCCTACATTACTCGGTGAATCTTGAGAAAAATGGCAAATGATATCTGGTATAAAACCATCACCTAAATCAAAGAAAGTCATCTTTGATTGATATGATGAATCAAACAATTCAACCAGATAATTGATGAACACAATCAAAAGTTAGATACTTTTATGGCAAGAATTGATGACACATTCAATATCATTATGAAAATGCTAAATAAAGACAAATCCAAAGAACAAGAAAAAACGATGTCAAAATCTATGGAAGAACAACTGACAAAGCAATTGTGCAGAAAATAAAAAAGAAGTTGATGGAATACAAACACAATTGGAAGTGAAAATAAAGGCAGAACAAGAAGTCTCCATGATCAGTAATAATACCCTTGTGAAGATGTAGTGTAATAATAAAATTTTACGATTTTCACTACTTCCAACTCCAGTCAATAGTAGAAGAAATGTAGAAAAAAAGGTATCCAGAAACAACTATCTTGGTCTTGAAGAAATTAACGTATTGGAATTTTTCATTCAAGTCTCAATGTTTAGGGTAGAAGATGCAAATCAACAAGATAAACAATTTGGGAAATTCAAGAAACAAAAGCATGATAAGGTTGGAGCAGGTTTAGGTGATGTATTCGATATTGTTTTGAAAGAAGAAATGGAAAATAAGGAGAAATATAAGACAAAAAAAGAAAATGAAATACAAGAAGGAGGAGGAGAAGAAGGAGAAGACATAATAAAAAAAATATTGTGCGGCTGTAAGCAACCGTATCTTCAACTTCATCAATAGTCAACTCACTCATCCCTATAGTTGACTAGCTCGATTCTCTGTTCCATCCTTGAGGACAAGGGTGCTCTCAATGTGGGAGAAAATTGTTACAATCAGGAATCAAGATAGTTGAAGTGCAGCTAATTAAAATAGCTAAAGTAGTTCAAAAGTAATGGCTAGTTCAACTGTAATAATGAACTGTAGTTAAATCAAACTGTAATAACAAAATTGATAAGATGTTAAAATGTAGCTAACTAACATAGCTGAAGTAGTTCAAAAGTAATGACTAGTTCAACTGTCATAACCAATTATAGTTAAATCAAACTATATTAACAAGATTGGTTAAATTAGTTAGATTGGTTGAATAACTAATCCACAAAATATATAAATAATTGGTTGTAATTGAGAAGGGGCAAGCAATGAGATTTGTGGTGTTCTACACTTCCCTCTCTCTTTCTCTCTCTCTCTCTCCCTCTATTCTGATTCTTCTCTCTCTAATCCAACTCTCTCTCTCTTTGTGTCTCTCTCCCTCCCTCTAATTCCTTCTCGGTTTTACCTTCAACAAACTCTACAGTTGATCGGTTGTGAAAAGCTAGTTGACCATCAAGCTCATGATCGATCGCCACATTCCTCAGTCGATCATCAATCTTTCCCCAATCAACCGCTTTCTCTTTCCGACCAATAAGGTCTATGACAGGGGTTGTGACCACTAAACTGTTCTCTTTGGGACATAACTTTCTTCAATTCAGATGTATAGCTCTTGTAATAATATATTCTTCCTTTTATCATTCAATGCTCCTGGAATCGTGACATTATGTGGACCATCCCTACCAGAAAGGTACATACATTTGAAAACCATTCTAAATTTCGCTTATCCTTTAAACTAATTAATAAAGTGGTCAACACTGCTACTACTACTAAAAAGCTCACACTATTTTAGAGAAAATCATGGTAGGGTTTCGGCCGCAAATGATAATTTACTTCCATAAAAATGGATGCAATATTGCAACTTCAAAGATCAAAATAGATGAACAAATGGCCAAGGGCTTTTTGAACAAAATCTAAATGAAATTGGTCCCGTTTGTAGAAGAATATTTTGAATTGATTCTGCACCCTAACTAAATTATGATTTTTCAGGAATATTTGTATTATTTTTGTCAATTAAAACTCCACAATTTACTTGAAACTAATTTATTATGGTTAAAGTTGAATTTTAACTTATTCTAGTTTTTCCATTTGGATTGAATGCCCCAGATCATAATCAAATTTCAAAAATACATATATATATATATATATAATAAAACTCGACTTGTTCTTCAATTGAAGCAGAAAACTCTTGTGCTTGAAACATTGAACAAGAATTCAAGTTGGGAAAGAATTGACATTTACTGAAAGCCGATGTCAGTGATCCTTTCCTTCACCAAATGTCCCTGTAAATTGCATGGAGATTTCTACTTGTGTGGATTTGCCATTTAATTGAGGTTTTAATTATATGGTGCTCTATGATTTTCTTTAGTTATTTTCCTTCTGAGATGTTCATTAATGTCTTTTATATTTATATAAGAGTTATCAATACCACAGAAGTAAATGTATATACGAAAATTCAAACATTAAATCTCAATTTTGAGAAATTCACTCAAGGGTTAATGTTCCCACAAGAACATCCATTAATCTCTATTAAGGTTGATGTTCTCAATCAAAATGGGAAAGCTCTTTAATATATCTAAGCAAAATGACTTATGAGTATGCGCCGGTTAATGCGAGCGGGGCCATTTTTTGATCTGGTTAAGGACAAGGACTCGAGTGTACGTGGACTTGATGCCTTAATTACACATCTCGGTGCATACTCATCTTATTGCTTTTGGTCAAATTTTTACAGTACTGTACTATTATATAATTAGAAATTAGGTCATCTACAATATATGCATGGGAAGTTTCTTCATTATCCTATGAAACATTAAATAACGGATGAAATTTTTATGGTAAATACAAATAAGATTCTGTTCTTTAATTAATTATATGGTCTGAATTTATTTCTTTCTTTTAACTCTTTATTGACATGATTATTATTGATAAGATTTTATTATTGATGTTAATGTTTCAGAACGTTTAGGTTTATTTTGTATGATTTGAGATTGAATGCATAAAATTAAAAGAAAATTACAAGAGATTAGTCTAATACAATACAATTCACATAGGATTTTGAAATTGACGGATGATTCAGTGTGTGGGGTCTTAGGAAAACCTTAAATTACAGATATTCTATACAATTCGATTTAATCAAAATTACATGACCATTGAATTTTGATTAGTCGAATTAAAAATTCATTACATGACTATTAGGTGAATTTAATATGGGAAAATCTATCATCATCAATAATAATTTTTAGTTAATAAATTTATGGGGATCAAAAAGATTCGATTATATGAAAATATTAAAAACAGATGAAATTGACATTCTAGCGTTTTTATTTACCGATTCAAATCTTTTAATATTTTTTTATTTTTAAAAATTTATTTTTTTATTGTATAACTTCAGATCATTAAATAAAAATAATTTTGGACCCATATCACAGCTAAGAAGTGTTAATTTCTAGAACTTAAATAGATTATATTAGTTAATTGCATTACAAAAAAATAAGGGTTTAGCGACGGATTTAGTGACAGAAATTTTAGAAAAATTCGTCGCTAAACGTATTAGCGATGGATTTAGTGACAAAAAAATTTACATCGCCAATCATGCGTCGCAAAAATTTAGCGATGGATATTTTTTTCGTCACTAATTTAACAACAGATATTTTTTTCGTCGCTAAATTTATCGACAGAAAATGATTTCGTTGCTAATTTAGCGACGGATATTTTTTCCGTCACTAAATTTAGCGACGAAAAAAATATCGATCACTAAATTAGCGACGGAAAAATATCCGTCTCTAAATTTCGCAATTAATATTTTTATTTATAGGGCTACCGTCGGCAGCCTCCCACCACCGCCCTGGCTCCCTATAGCTTGCCTGCCCATGTCCACCTCCTACTGTTTTTTTTTTCAGAAAATATGTTTTTGCCTAAATTCGAATATGGGTTAAAGGAGTTGTTTGAAATGCTCTTAACCACTATGCCACATTAACATATCTGATATACTTTTTTTTTTTTTACGTTTTTACTTCTTTCTAACTCTTAGTATTAAAAATATATTTTCCTAATTTAACAAAAATACAAAATATAAAATTTTATTTAATAAAAATATAAATTTATATTTAATAGAATTATAAAATTATCTTTATTAAAAATATAAAATTATATTTGAAAAAAATATAAAATTATATTTAATAAAAATCAATAACCTATTTTAATAAAAATATAAAATACAAAATTATATTTAATAAAAATATAAAATTATATTTAGCGACGAATTTAACGACGGAAATTTTTTCTATCGCTAATTAGCGACGTATATTTTTTTCGTCACTAAATTTAGCGACGGATATTTTTCCCATCGCTAAATTTAGGGACGGATTTGAATACGTCACTAATTAGCGACGGATATTTTTTCCGTCGCTAAATTTAGAGACGGATATTTTTTTCATCGCTAATTTAGCGACGAATTTTAAAATCTGTCGCTAATTTGCGACAAATATTTTTTTTCATCACTAAATTTAGCGACAGATTTGAAATCCGTCGCTAATTAGTGACGAATATTTTTTTCTATCGTTAATTAGCGACGAATTATTTTTTATCGCTAAATCCGTTGCTAATTAGTGACGATTTCCATTTTTATCACTAAATTCGTCGCTAAATAGGGATGAATTTTTTTCGTCGTCAAATTCCGTTGCTAAAATCACGTTCTTTTGTAATGTTGGGAGAAAAGCGACTCTCTGCGAACGGCATTAGAAGAAAAAGCCAAAGATCATTGTGGTAAGGGAAAGCATAAGAAAAGTTGGATGTAGATGTAGGAAGTAGGAATAGGCCGTTCGGTTTCGATTCTAGAATCTATAGTTTCAGTTCATCTTATACTAAAATCGGAACTGAATCAATTATAAACGATTTCTATTTCAGTTTTCCAACGATTTAGTTTTATTTCAATTCTGATTCGAACTGTTTAGAATTAAAATTTAACTCTTTTAATTTTAAAAATTAAAATTATTATATAAATTTTACATTATCAAACGAAAAAAAAAATATTATTTTATGATTACAATATATTTCATATTTAATTATTTATTTTTATAATAGGAAAAGGAGGAAAAAAATGGCATGTACTTAATTTATATAAATTGTCTATATATCTTGTTGGGGTTTAAAAGAATTAAAGCCACCGTATTCCACTTATCAATTGAATTTATTTTCCCTCATCATTTAAACACCAGAGATGACATGGCTGACCGTTGAACTGAGCACTGTGCAACGGTCAAAAACTAATTTCTCTTTTTAAAAATTTATGATTTTGATTTCAATTTTTATTTCATTATCACTTTGATTTTAAATTCGATTTTGATTTTTAAAATTACAAACCTGAGTCAAACCATAAATTTTTGTTTTGGATTTTGAATCAGAACCAAAGAAAAGGGTTTCGAATTGACTTTTAAATTAACAGTTTAGCTTCAATTCGATCAAAATAGAAACCTCTCCCTACAAGACGAGGATATCATTTGTATTTCCATTTTAAGTAGGATATGAACCACAAGATGAGGATCTTACATGGCGATAAAAGCTCACCGGCCACCACCCCACATGGTCATTCCTAATCCACCAACAATTATCACTGATCACCATCTACTGTGTTACTGAGTGTCGGCCGCCCCCACACCCCAATTTGAACGGGATAACACACAAATATACAAAGTAAATAACTAAAATACCCTTCCCATTCCTGTGTTATTGTTGTTTGAGAGGATTGCTCACCCCAGCACCCACCCAATTTAGAGGCAGAAAAACATGGTAATCTAGGATCGTTAAATTTTGCAAAGGCAGAGTTGGACTTTGACACCTTCTTTTCTTTTTTCACTTTTACATAATCAAAAATTATCAAATTAAAAGTGAGAATTATAATTATTAAATTATTCCTTTAAAGACTATCTATGTTGCATGGAAATAGAAACAAAGAAATGGATATAAATACGAAATGATACGACGTAATGACACTTTGTAAAAAAACATGAAACGAAAACGTGAATAAATATGTAAATATAAAAAATATAAAAATTTTTATATAAATATTAATTATTTTATAAAAATAATAAGAAAAATTATATTTTATAACAGTAATCTAAAATGATCAAATATGTAATTATTAATTATAAAACAATTAATATAAAATAAAAATTATAATTATTATTAAATAAATAATTCATTAAATATGAAAAATATGTAATTATAAAAAATATAAAAATTTTTATATAAATATAAATTAATTTAATATGTTTAAATGTTTCATAAATATTTTAGAAACGAGAAATGTTTTCGAAACAGAGAAATGTTAGTTTGGAGAAGTTTCCTTGCATCATAGGGGACTATCACTTTCTACTACGTAAAAGGATAAATATTTTATTGGCCCCCCAAATCAAAGATAAACTTCACAAGTTTTTGTAAAATTATTTTTGCGTGTATGCTTAATATCTGAAAAAAGGCATTGGGAGGAGTTAACATAAATTAGAAAAGTGTATTAAATTAAAATAAATTGCAATTTAACATATAATTTATATCTTATTTATCAATTGATGTTTAAAATAATTTCATTTTTTGATTTTAAACGTAGCTTTTAATAAGCTATAGTAGCTATTTTAGTTTAATGTTAAAAGTTTGTTTATTTTTAGTCCTAAGTCATAGGTATTTTATTTTGTGATTCAAAACCCTCATTACTATTATTTTCTTACTTTAAAAATAAGTTTGATTTAACATTGACTTATCAAACTATATTGCAAATACAATTTTAGAGTTTGAGTAATTTTAAAAAAATAATAATATAATCGAAAAATCAATTCAGAATTAAACTTAAACTTACTTGTATTTAATATTAAAAGTAGAACTCAAACTATTTTTATAATTATATTTAGTCCTAAGTTTGGATATATTGAAATTTAAAATGGCATTTCATAATTATTATACATTAGTTTTCTCTCTATTTTATCTCGCTTGTTTTTTCCCCCTTTTCATACAGCTTTGATATAATCATAATAAATAAAAATGTAGGCTTCATTTTTTTCTTTTTTGCAGAAATACTTATCTGCAAAATTTTTAATTAATGGTTTTTGCTGCAAACACAGAAGTCAAAGAAAGTTAAAAAAAAAAAATCCCTGAAATTTCTTTTGATAAATCATTTTTCAAACTTCCAGATTCTAGATAATAAACATTAACAAAAATTCTTAAACATTCAAAAATAGGTAGGTGAGCTCTTGACTGAATAACCAAAATGTTATCCTAATAAAAAATAATGCACAAATATACATAAAATATATATATATATATATACATGTTGGAGGTAAATTTTGGCTCCTTTTGACTCGAACGGTTATTCTAGGAGATTATTCAAAACCTATAAAAAACCGTCAGAAAATGTTTTAGTGGGGAGATTCTAGCACTCAAGTTAGAAAAAATAATTTTCAATAGAAATGAAATTAACTGAAAGTGAGAGAAAGCAGAGAGGGTTGATAACCCTGTGATTCATGTGTTAAGTGTCTTTTTTACAGAGAGCATATTTGGGTTCTAGTGTGCTGAAAACTTATATATCTGGTTGTCATAAGATCGTGTGTACCCGGGGTTTTACAACCCTAGTTTCTTTATGAGGAGACCCGAAGATCTTGGGATCCTTCTAGTCAAATATTCTCTGAAAATTTAAGATTTTTATCGCTTAGGAAGGTTAACAATACGGAAAGATGGGATATGTTTCGTATTGGATTAGAAAACTAAAACTGACACAAAATTTAGTCGAATATTTCCTTTGGTCAACGAGAGCGATCGATATCTTAACGAACTATTAGTCATTGATCAAGGAAAAAAAGACATCGGATTGGGTTTGCCGAGTGCTTCCACCAATCGGTTAAGTTCCCATCATTTGGAATTGACCAAGGGGTCAACTTATGTCTACTATTCGGTGAGGTAAATCCCTTGTCATGGCTGATAGGGGAGTTCCACCATGTGCTTTTGGGTTATCGGGTACTATCCCGATGGGACTTTGGGCATGCCCCATCATTTGCCCTCGACTCATTGTGTCATTTTGCAAGAAAGGCGCTATGAATGATGACTGTTCAACGAGAATTGGAGAGGTGCCAAGCCTTTAATGCAATTTATGTTGTTTTGAATTATGTGGGTCATCCTATGTACACTTCGTATGGCAAAGAATTAAAACGGACTGTGGGTGAATGCCTTTCTTCTTTAATTATCCCGATTTCCCAAAGATCATCGCATATTCCACCCTTAGAATGAGTGATACCGAAATAAATGTTTCGTAGGAAGTTAAAAAGATTTGCGTTTGCCATTTATTGTGCACGAATCTCGTCAAACCTTTCCATCAATTCAGTGATTTGTGAAGATTTCTTTCTTCCCTTGTGACTATAAATAGAGGTTGCCTGACCCCGTATTGTCTTAGAGAAAGTAGTGTGCTCCTCTCGTTCTGCAAATTCTTTTCTTTTCATAGTTAGTCTCTTTGAAGTCTCTTTGAAAGTTCCTTCGATGGGGGGCCTTAGGTTGTAAGGCTCAGTAGTGTAAATTGTTTCTGCCGATCTGAGGTCTTATTAAAAATGGAACCGTAGACATGAGGTCTCATCATGTTATTCGATGTTCGGACACCAAGATGGGCTTTATCAAGGTTCCCATCAGAATTCTCAACTTCAGAGGGGAGTTGCAGATACACTCCCACTCTGGGTTGAATTCATAGTCTGGCTCGCGCTTTTTCGGGTCGAACGACTAGGGGAGTCGGTTGAGTGTAGGGAGTTGTGGATGCACAAGTTTGAATCCGGATACATTCTCACAGATTCCTCACAACCATTTCATACCCTTCTCTACTCGCTTTTCTCAATCTTCTTGTCCCTGCTAGGCTGCCAAAAGTTTTGAAATTCTTTCTTCCGCTTTCTCTTTGTATTGTTTTGTACTTTCCAATATGACAGAACGGCTTCTTTGTCAAGGAATAATGATGTAATTCTCTTGTGTACTTCTATTGATGCAATCGGTCTAACTAAGGAACTTATAAACCATACTTATTTGTGTAATCTGATATGTATTTATCATATGAAAATAAAGAGTAGTTTTGTCTTACTTACTTGTTGGTCTCTGCCTTCGATTAAATTTCTACTGATGGTGTCATGGCATTCGGCCGAATGATGTAATTGTCAAAACGATCATGTAATAGGCTTATCGCACGATGGGGGGATAATCACGAACACGGATGGATGTTGCTCGCCTTTGCCTAATTGGTGGTATAGAATATACTTAACCAGGGGGTACATCCCTTTATCGCCGATTGTGCATCAACCGATGGGGGTTCAATAAGAAATTTAACTGTCTGGGAGTCACTTACCAGGCGATCCGTTGCGCTTGTTAGGAACTAAGTGATTGGATAGGTAGCATCTACCTAACTGGGAGCCTTGTCCCTTTCGTTGTGTCGAATAGGAATCGATCGACCGGACGGGTCATGCCTATCAGACTAGGATTTACATCCCGTGTTGGCGACATGCTTCATTCGATAGGAAACAACTAATAGGAATAGGCCATGCCTACCCTACTGGGAGTTATATCTCTTATTGATGATACGCTTCATTTGATAGGAAACAACCGATAGGAATGAGCCACACATACCCTACTAGAAGTTATATCCCTTATTAATGACATGTTTCGTTTAATATGAAATAACCGAAAAGAACGGGCCCGGACTACCCTACTGGGAGTTACATCCCTTATTGATGATATGTTTCGTTCGATTGGAAACAACCGATAGAAATGGGTCATGCCTACCCTACTGAGAGTTACATCTCATTTTAATAACATATTTTGTTTGATAGAAAACAACCGATAGGAATAGACCGTGCCTACCCTACTGAGAGTTATTTTCCTTATTGATGATACACTTTATTCAATAAAAAACAACCAATAGGAATGGGTCGTGCCTACCCTTCTAGGAGTTACATACCTTATTGATGACACGTTTTATTTGATAAGAAACAATTGACAAGAAATCGACAAAAAGAAAATGATAGGAATCGATTGATAAAGTAATCAAAAGAGAAAAGTATAAGGGTCTTACTTGATAGGAGATTCTTTCGACTGTGGTGGGCAATATGATTCACTGGTAGTAGATGCGTAGGTTTTTAGGATTCCAAGTTGTCACGCCCCAAACTGGGATCATGAGCAGTCGCTCGTTGTCCTGAATACTGACTATATTTTTACAGAAAATCAAGCAGAACCTTCCCATATTTCGGAGGTCTCCCATGTATAATTTAACCTGTATAATTCACAACCATCCTGTCAATTAAATAAAATGGTCATCCTGGCTTCACATAAATCAACCTATCCACCACGGACAACCAGGACAACGCAAGCCTAAAATAAATACTAACAGCCCTAGCCACAGACCTCTATTGTCATGCCCAACTAGAGCATGAGCAGCTGCCACACCGAGCGGGCCTAAATTTTATACAAATATACAACAAATTCCCAAGTTGATATTTTTAATATTTACAAGTGCCTCAATGCGAGTGAATATGAGTCAATATGAGAGTTTCACGAATAAATGTCCATAATTTATACAGTCATCCCATAAAATCAATAAATAATTAAGTACTTTGATCAAACTAAAATCTCCAATATACAGCGATATCACCAATAATCATAGTGGAAGAAATGGTAAAATCCATACCCAAGCCCAGTGATATCAAGTCCACGTCGCCAGTATGCTAATCACAATGATTCTCCTTCAGTCCAAGACTAATCCTATGGGAAAGAATGTGAGGGATGAGTATTTATGGGAGGATACTCAGCAAGTGAGGGGATTGACATCGTACTATTAATATCGAGGGTGAACTTGGAGTGTCAAAGCCTGTAACACAATATCAAGTGTGCGAAAATAACATACTGTTTCAAAATAAATAACATATCTCAAGACGCACATTAAAAAATAACATATGTATCCAATATGTAAATCAAGTCATAAAGAGTCGGCCAACCAAACAACCCCGGCAATGGTCTACCTCGATCAAGAACGGGCGCATTGGGGGTTTTTTTCACAATACAAGTATTAAAAATGGCTCTCTGCCCTAATATTGGCCACATCCTACTCCAACTTGCCCGTGAATACCATATATATACGCATAAATAGTCGACCGTGTATGGAACCCCACCCGTTGCTAGACAGAGCCGTACTCACGTCCTCTCCGATGAGAGTCAACCGGATGCGTCCACACACATGACGATCTGACGGATACCTCCGGCCGAAGCGTATCCAAGCACAAGGGGTACCTCTACCAAATGTCCTTCGTAGCTACGGATGCTATAGGAAGCATATCACAATACCATCATATCAGCCAGGCATGCAGCCCACACACATATCCAGATCAAAATCACATAAAACCGTGTGCCAATAGAATGAAAATATTAAAACATGTCTATATGTCAAAGGGTGGCACAATATAATTTTTTAAAACCATGGATGCATATCCGTCGAATCAAGAGGTGGGACACTCCAATGGTCACAAAATATTTCATAAAATATTCAAAATTCTAATGATCATACATTTGTAAAATCATGTCATTGAAAAGCATTTGTAAAACATGGTTTTCAATTAATAGCAAACGTCAAAGTCCCACTCACAATTTAAGGAGGGTGTTCACTCCCAATTTCCAAACCAAACCAAATCAAATTCCTCAATTGATCTTTTCTAACACACAATTACAATTATGTCATCAATTTTCAAATAATTTTTGGGTTTATCCATTTTTTCTAATTTTATACAAATCCAAATTCTTCGATTTATGAACACACTCAAATTTCATCAATTGCATTTCATTTATAAATAAATAACATAATCAAAGTCAAGTCTAATCCAACCCTAAAACCACTCAAAGTCGGAAATAAGCCTAAAATAAATAAATTTTCTATAAGATTGAAAATCTTTGAAAAATCATAAATTTTTCGATTCTCATCCAAATGTTTCAAACCATATGTCATTTTCAAAGTATGGAAGTCTATTTTCATAATACGAAAATCGTATTTAAATTGCCTATATGCAGAACCATCTATAATGAAAAAGTCTGCATAAATCCTTGAACTCAAATCTCAAATTCCGACTATTTTCATGCATATGTCAAATTAAACTCTAAGGGAAACTATTCAAATCAACTCAATATGATTCGATTATCCTGAACAACCCAATTCATATAAAATCCTATACTTAACCTAAATAATCATATATATTGTTAGACAATGCATTCTATTCGAATCCAACACACATTCTACCACATACACGACTCCTTACCCTAAATTTACCCTAACTTCATTCAATTGTCACAAGTATTAGAAATTTTACCTCACCCAGGGTTTTCACAGCTTGCGCCCCTATCCTCTGTGCTCCATTTAATTCAATCCGAACCCTGTAACGCTTCCAAATTGAAGCACATTTTAGTAATATATCCTAATTATCGAGGAGATCAAAACGTAGAGCTAATGATCAAAAACCAACCCTTACCTACGCAGTGAATGGATCGCAGGAAACCACCGCGGCCTAAGGCTTTCGAAATCTACTACTGTTGTCGACTTAGGGCTTTGCGAAGGTTGCAGTAGTGTTTGCTCACAGCAAGCACCGCGAGCTGGCAAAGGAGGGAGAGAGAGAGCGAATCCGAGAGAGAAAAACAGAGAGAAAGAGAAGTGACCGAGAGGTGAGCGGTGGCGAAGGTGGTTGGTGGCAGTTGGTGGAACCGCCGGTGCTGTAGAGAGTGGCGGAGGAGAGGGAGAGGCGCGACAGAGAAATCGCGAGGGAGAGAGAGATTCGAGAGAAAGAGTAAGAGTAGACAAAGAGAGAGAACCGAGAGGAAGGTAGAGAGAGAAAACAGAGAGGGGGTCAACGGTGGAAGGCGGTGGAGGGTGAGGGAGAGCGGCGGAGGTGGCGGAGAAAGTGAGAGAGGCGCGAGAGAGAGACGGTGGAGAGTGCGAGAGAGGTGAAGAGATTAGGGTTTTAGCCCTAATCGAATTTGGGGGTGTAGGGAGTGTTGCGTTTTGGCTGAAACGCAGTGCTTCCTTCTTTTTTTTTACATGAATAAATAAATAAATAAATTAATTAATTAATTAATTAATTACCCACTTTTCACTAGAATGCGAATTTCATAAAAATGAGGTTTATTATGAATTACGGACACGGTATTTTAAAATATACCAAAAATTTAAATTAAATACCCCAAAATCGAAAATCAATATAAATAAAAATTTTTCTCTATATATATAACTAAGGAATATTTTATATATTTCATGTATAGGAGTACAATAGTGTGGACACCGCAGTTTCGGTGTTACACAAGTCCTGTACATAGTCGATCCATCTAGATTTCTGAGACGATAAGTCCTTGGGCGAACGACAGAACATATCTAATAGAGACCTTCCCACTTGGGAGCTAGCTTGCCCCCAAGTAGAGGTTGACCGGTTGGTTCTACCTTCCTTAGGACCATTTACCTGGGCTTGAATATTCAGTTCCTAACTCTTTGATTATAATACTAAGCCATCTGTTGTTGATATGCAGCCATCCAAGCTGACGCAAATTCTCGTAACTCTAGGAGTAAATCTAATCATTCTCATAGAGTAGGCTCATTTCATGCTACATCGTATTGAGCTACTCGGAGCGAATGAATTAATATCTCCACCAATATGATGGCTTTGCTTCTGTATGTCAAGCTGAATAGCATTTTGCAGGTTGCCCTTGGGATGTAGTATGGTATGATCAGAGGATACTGTAAATCTCCTCCGCCCATCGTCTATTGGCTTTGTCTAGCATCATCTTAAACCCTTGCAAAATCGTCCTAGTAGTTATCTCAGCGATTCTATTAGTTTGTAGATGAGCGATAGATGAGAATCGATAATGGATTTCCAGTTTGTAATAGAACTCTTAGAAGTTAGCGTTATCGAACTGCTTCCTATTGTTCGTGATGAGGACGTAGGGTATGTCGAACTAAGTAACAATGTGAGTCCATATGAGGATAGGGTTTTAGTTGTTGTTATCAGGGCTAAAGGCTCGGCTTTTACCTAGTTTGTGAAGTAATCGATGGCCACTATAAGGAATTTCCACTATCTGGTGGCTGGTGGGAACGATCCAAGGATGTCCATTCCTCATTGGGTTAATGGTCAGGGGTTCACTATGGGACTAAACTCAATCGATGGCAGTTGCAGTATTGAAGAGAAATATTGGCACTTGTCATACCTCTTGACGTAATTGTGGGAGTCAGCTTTCATAGTTGGTCAGTAATACCCTAGGCGTAAGGCTTTGTGAACCAAATTTTGAGCCCTTAGCTAATTGCCGCATATCCTTTTTGTGAATCTCTCGAAGGACGTAATCTTCTATTTTAGGAGATAAGCACCTCATGTATGGGTGAGTGAAGGACTTCCAGTAAAGATTCCCATCGATGATCGCATAATAGGCGGCCTTCCGTTTCAATTTTACTACTTCCAATAACGAATCTGGCAGATAGTCATACTTCAGGTATGATTCTATGGGATCTTTTTGATCTACTGCAAGGACCCTTTAAGGCTCATTGATATTGGGGTGAGGTAGGATCTCAATACAAACTATTTGGATAGAGACGACTGAATTTGAACTAACTAACTTAGAGAGTGTGTTAGCCCATGCATTCTTTGATCGAGAGATCTATTGATGTCAACTTTGTCTAGTTTGCCCATCGTTTCACGTAGTTTGCTTAAGTATTTGGCCATGATCGAATCTTTAGTTTCATAGACCTCCTCAAATTGGTTAATGACTAGTTGACCATCGATAAACACTCAAATGCTTCGGGCCCACATATTTATTGTGATTCGAAGTTCCGTTAATAAAGTTTCATACTCTGCTTGATTGTTTGTAGCCTTGAAGTCATATTGGAGAGCATACTCAGCCTTGAAATTATTTGGGCCCATTAATATGAGCCAAGTACCACTTCCTAAGGAGTTTGATGACCCATCAATATGGAATGTCCAATCAGGTAGTGATCACTCGTCAGGGCTATTGATAGACTCATATTCGGCTAGGACCGGAAGGGTGCATTCAAGAATAAAGTCTGCTAAGGTTTGGCCTTTGATCGTAGGTCTCGACAGGTATTGAATGTCAAATTCGCCCAACTCCACAGTTCATTTGATGAGGCGGCCAAAGGTGTTTCTTTTTTAAAGGATTTGTTTCAACGGTTGGTAGGTGAGCATCACATGGTATGAGCTTGAAAGTATGGCCAAAGATGTTTGGCCGAGACGACTAGAGCATAGGCTCTCTTTTCGATCGGTTGATAGTTGATCTTAAACTCTTTGAGTATTCAACTGATATAGTAAACTGATCTCTGTACGGTCGACTCTTGTCTCACAAGGACAAAGCAAAGTGCTCAGTTAGAAATAGAAATGTATAAGTATAAGCTCTCACCAAGAATAGGATGAGATAGCACCGGGCAACATAAGGTATTCTTTAAGTTGTTCGAAGGCCGTCTGGCACTCGAACATCCATGTAAACCTCTGGGACCTCTTCAAGGCATCAAAGATGGACTTGTACTTTTTCCCAATCTTTGACATGAATCAACTCAAAACCAATATTCTATCGGTGAGGTGTTGTACCTCTTTCAACATCTGGGGTGGTGACATGTCTAATATGACTTGTATCTTTTCAGAATTTACCTCAATCCCCCAATTGATAATCATGAAATCCAAGAATTTACCAAACTCAATTCAAAAAGTGCATTTTGCCAGGTTTAGCTGCATGTTGTAGCGTTCCAACGTTTGAAAAGTTTCTTCGAGATTGGCAACATGGGCTTCTGTACTGGTACTCTTGATGAGCATGTCGTCAATATATGCTTCTACGTTCCTATCGAGTTGGTCTTTGAAGGCTTTACTGAGCAATCATTGGAAAGTCGCTCCAGCATTTTTCAGGCCAAAGGGCATGACCTGGTAATAGTACGTATCGAATTCTGTGTTGAAACTTGTCTTTTCTTCATCTTCAGGCACCATTCGTATTTGATTATAACCAAAATAAGCATCTATGAAACTCGAGAATTGGTGGCCTGAAGAGTTGTCCATTAGTTTATCGATATTAGGAAGCAGATAGCTGTCTTTTGGACACACCTTGTTGAGATCAGTAAAATCTATACACATTCTTCATTTACCGTCAACCTTCTTCACCAGGATCACATTGGTTAACCATTCGGGGTACTTAACTTCGCGAATGAATCCAGCAGTCAGTAGTTTTTGGACTTTTTCTTGAATGACACGTTGGCTATATAGGTCAAATACCCTTTTCTTCTATTTGACCGGTTTATAACCGGCGTTAACGATCAGCTTGTGGACAATAACCGAAAGATGAATACATGGTATGTGTTTGGGAGACCAAGTGAAGACTTTCGAATATCGACGTTGATAGTCAATAATTGCTTCTCGTAGTGGTGTTGGCAAGTTAACCCCAACTCAAATAGTCTACTTAGGATTATTAGTCAGAGGGATCTCAATTACTTCTTCCACTAGTTTAGGTTTAGTTATTGGTTCAATATCGTCCCTAAACTCCAAGGTGTCAATTAGAAGATTCTCTTGTCCCCCTTTAGCCGCGAGAAGGACATAGGGGTCAGGGTCACTACAAACAATGGCAATTCCTTCTAATGTTCTAAACTTGATTTTCATATGTCTCGTATTGGGTAGTACCTCCAGTTCATCTAGATTAGGACGACTGAGAATGGTGTTGTAAGGGGAGAATAGTTTTACCACATGGAAGATGATTTTGGCTATCGCATGGTTGGGAGGAATTCCCAAAGTTACAATGAGGGGGATGGCACTTTTTGGATAGATGCATTCGTCAAAAAGTTCTTTAAGGGACCTAATGGGAGGTTGAAGATAGGAGTTAAAACCCATTTATTGGAAGACGTCCCAAATAAGAAGATCGTAGTCTTCTCCTTGATCAATAAGGACTCTCTTGACAGTTTGAGACTCTACTTTGATAGTGATAACCAACGGAGTACTGTGATTAAGGTCAATTCCAATTAGATCGTCATCATCGAAGCCAATAATTGGCCTCTTTCTCTTGATGGCCACCATGTTCATAATAGACAACAAAGATAGATGATACGTTCGTTTAAGGATTTAGCCTATCTTTCCCACAGATGGCGTCAATCTGTTGAAAGTGGGTTTTAACTTCTTTTGATTCGAACGGTTACTCCAAGAGATGATTCAAATCCTGTAAAAAACCGTCAGAAAATGCTCCGGTAGGGGAAGTTCTAATAATCAAATCAAAAAGAATGTTTTTATTTGAAAACATTTCGAAAAATTTTAAATAAATCTAAATATATTCTAATACCAATATTATATTTATTCTTGATACGCGAAAGTATAAAAAATATCAAAAAATAAATAGATCAGAATTTCAAGATAAATATCTCGATATATAGATTTTCACTCAGAGTTTGAGATATTTAAATGACAGAAATTCTGATCTATTTATTTTTTGATATTTTAGCAAACTAAAATTTTTTGGTATATTTTACCAACATAAATGACTCTTGACAATATGATTTTGTTCGAAGACTACAGGCACAGCTGTAAATCCACCTAGTAGTTCTCTAGTTGACTCAATTAGAAATGAGTTGAATTTTATTAATTATGATTGTGAATTTAACTTTTCATGAATATAAAAAGATCTAACAATAAATTGATCTGAATTAATGAAAAATTCAGATACCAAATAAAAAACAAAAAAAGCAACTCCATAAACTCCACCAACGCCATCAGACGGTAATCTCCTTCATCCTCCGCTTTCATTCAAGAATGACCCAAACCTTTCAAGTCCTAAAGGTGAATAATGACTTTTGCAGATTCCGAAACATCTGACAACAAATCATCCGGGAGCAACTGCACCTGCAAAGATGGGTTATGGGATGTCTTTCTCTTGTGAACATGGTTTCATCGCTTTGTTCGGGGCTTTTAATTGTTTTAGCATTTTAGGCCTCTCTCGCAAGCCATTTATTTATTTGTGTTATAAATAAATAAAATTTTAATATTATTACCACTAATTTTTGTTCTTTCACAGGCCGTATAATTTTACCCAAATAAATTTTATTTAATATTATTACCACCACAATCGAAGTCAAGATCTCAAAATTAAAAAGGTTTATTTGTTCTTTTAGTGAAAAACAACCAAAGAATATAAGACCAATTCCAAATAATTAAGACTCTAAACCTCAACCTCAACCTGGTTCAAAAGTTTAAGATCACAAGAAGAAAAGTAACGATTAGAAGACGAAACTGTCGAAAATCAAATCAAAAACCCAGCAAGAAATCGAAGATTTCTGGGGAAAAACAAAAAGAAAATAAATGGGTGAATGTGGGAGCATTGAGTGCACATGACAACACAAGAAACGTCAAATGCAAGCATAAAAAATGCTCCCCCGCTTCAGTTTCGGCAACCCAAAGGGCTGAATACGCTACAAGAGCAAGCGCATCAGTGACGCTCACTTATTGCCTTCACACAAATACCAAATCTAAAAACCCCACCTCTCTCTCTCTCTCTACAAAATTATAAGAAGGGGGCAGTACAAGAGAGGAGATGGTTTGGGGACACGGAGAGAAACGAAGAATTTATAAGGAGGTGCCTTGTGTGCGTGCATCGAAAGGGAAAGGAAACCCTAGAGCTAGATTAGACGATTTCCTAATCCTTTCTCTTTTTTCTTTTTCTTCGTCTCTTTAAAAGTATGGCCCACCGTCTATCCTTAGTGGGCTTCAACTTAATCTGCTTTCTAGGCCCACTAAAAATCAATTAATAAATAAATAAGTTAGGGCCCACTGTCTATGCTTTAGTGCTTTAACTTAATCTTATCCCTTTTCTAGGCCTCGAGGCAAAAGGAAAGGAAAAGAATAAAAAAAAAAAAAAAAAAAAAAAAAAAAAAAAAAAAAAAAACAATTTAATTTTATTAAATAAATTTTAAAAAAAAAAACAAATAAAATAATTCCCTTTTTCCTTTTTTTTTTTTTAACAAAAAAAAAAAAAAAAAAACTAAAAATTTTTTTAATCAAAATAGATAATTAATTCGATTCGATTATCCAAATTAATCAAATTATTAAAATTTTTTACTATAAAAAACTTTTAAATAGGGTTACTTTCTATTCATGTTTATATAAATGTAATATATATTACTTATATCAATCATTGACTATAAATTATAATTTTAAAATTTAAAATTTACTTATAATTCTAGTTAGGCAAATATCATTTTATAAATTTTAAATTTCAAATTTCAAACGAACTAAATTTTGAGAGTGAAAAGGGAGTGAAATAGGAGAGAGAGGGAGAGGCACAAGTGAGAGTAAGTTTGGGAGTAGAAGAGTCATAAAATAGATTGGATATTAGAAATTTAAAATTAAAAAGGTAAAAACTAAAAATCTTTCATTAATTGTACACTCTCCACTGTATTAATTTTAATTTTTAGGCTTTTTCTTTTTAATTTTTAATTATAATATTATAATAATATTTATATGAATATAAATTATCCAAAATATATATATAATATTTTTAATTAATTTGATTAATTTAATTTGAGCGAAATAAAAATTATTAAAATCGATAACTTTCCAAATAAATCAAATTAAAATTTGATTTTAGCTAAAACCAAATCGAATATTTAATAAACCATCTAAAATATAAATAAAAAGTTGGGTGAAAATGGATTTTTTAGTTTTAACCAAATAATGTTCACCCTTAAAGGGGTTTGTCCGCATAGCAATTAAGCATATTCTTTCTTCCGTATAAGTTAATGTTTTCAAAATCAAGCTAATAAATAATTTGGCCAACCTATCAATTCATTAATTCATTAGTCAAATCAGTCAAACCGTTTTACAAATTGGATAACATTACCAGGACATCATATATATAATTTGTATATTATACATTTTAAAATAAAATAAAATTTATATATCTTTATAAAAAATGAATTTATTTTAGCAATAATATATGAATATGAAAACATTCTATCAAATAAAATTTTAAAATAATTAATCACATTCATTGAATTTTTATTAGCAATAACTTCAATTGAAAGATTTTAAACAAGATAATAATATCAAAATATCATCAAAGTAAATAAACAAAAATAATGATTATGAATTTCAATTTAACAATTCAAAACTAATAAAACAATATAGAATTCATATTCTAAATATCAAATTACAGAATGATCATAAACTATAATTTAATTTCATTCAGTCAAATTGTTATCCTTGTCATCACTATTGTCATTATCATCATCATTAGAGTGTGTATAGAAAGTGTTATATCTGGAATTAGTTCCTCTACTTGCTTGATTGTAATCTATTAAATCAATGTCCGGGTCTTCTCTTTATAATATGTTTTCTGTTACATCAATCTCATTATCTATACAAATGTCAAAATAAAAAGAAAATGAAACAACTATTAAAATTGAATGACATGAATAAGAGTTTGCTAAGATTTGAGTAAGCGAAATAATGTCATCTCTATTACTCGAAACAAATACTTCATCACACATTTCATCTAACTCATCATAATCAAGTTCTCCAACCAACTCTTCATCAACAATCCAAAACTCCACAAAATCAATATATTCATAATCTACCGGATCATAAGGCCTTTTTGAATGCGGGAGTCTATAGTAACTCAAATAATACCATCAAATAAAAATGTATGAAATAAACAATTATTATATACCTATTTTGTAATTGCAAGTTATAATGAATATAAACCAAATTATTAAGTTTTTGATGTTCTAATCTATTCCTTTTTTTATTGCATGGATATGCTAAAAAACCACTCCAATTACATTTACACTCTGATGAAGATGATGTTTGACTAAGAAGTTTAATGCAAGTTTTTACAAATGTGGAGCATCACAACCAAACAACTTCCACTGTTCATATACAAATTGAAATAAGATAAATAAAATGTGAAGAATAAAAAATAGCAGAAAAGAAAAACAAAGATTTTACAATCCACTTATCAGGTCTACTAGTTTTAAATGTTGACTTGACAAATGAAGATCCAAAAGTTTCTTTCTTTTCTTGAAACATGGCAATTTTTGCTATCATATATTGTCTATCTTGAACTGCTAACTTCTCTGTGACAACCAATAAGCCTTTCATAACTTCAGACATGTGGCAGAAACTATCCTTCTCATGTTGGAAAGCAAGGTTCGACCAATAGGCAATTGCGTGTAAATTTTTCTTTAACATTTTATCTCATTTTGCATTAATAATATCAATAAAAGGCTGGTACAAGGTTTTTTTTTTATAATTTCTGAATAGCTCTTGAATGGGTTTGATTACCCTAGACATTCCTTTATACACATATTCCAAAGAAGGCTTCTCATCAGAATCATAAATACATAATTAACATAATATAGGGCCCATGATCTTTACAATAATGAAAGTATTATTTTATAATCTTTCATCTAAAATAATTTATCTCATTTCTTTTCCTTTATCTTGTTTGAGCTCACTTTTAAAATTTGAACTCGTCACCAACGCCTTCAAGTATTCCCTTTGATCATGATGACTTTTTAATGCAATGAAAGTAATACTAAATTTAGTTTCAACTGGACAAATAGTTTCTCTCCAATTAGGTCTATGTCTAAGCCAACAAATCACCCACTTCTGATTATAAACAAATTTAGTCACCCTAGAAGCAAGACTTGTTAAATAGTTCACAAGATTCATTTCTCAAATATCCTTCAATATCAAATTAAGACAATAGGTTGCACAAGAAGACCAATTAATAGTTAAATATTTTTTTGTACGCAATTTTCCAACAGCATCATAGTTACTAGTATTGTTAGTAACTATATGAACAACATCACCTATACCAACCATTTCAACAATCTCTAAAAACATATTACAAACATTTTCGACATTTATTTCAATATCAAAAGTATCAAGTGATTTGATAAATGATATTCTTCCAAGACAATAAGCTAGAAAGTTAATTAAACTTCTTTGTCTATTATCCTTCCATCCATCACCTATTATAGTACAATTAGTTTGAGCCTACTTACCTTGAAAGTTGTCAATGATCAACTTAACTTACTTCTTTGCATCATTCAATAGTGTTACTCACAAAGCATGATAAGAAGACAGCTTATAACCATGACCCATACTAGCAACTTTAGCCATTACTTGTACAAAATAAGGAGAATTTGCTATATTAATAGGAATGCAGGCATCGTAAAACTATAGAGCTAATGCCATGTCTACATCATGTCATCTTCTTTACTTCACCAACATGCTTAGATGGTAGGCTGTGAATAATCCACTATTGTCCCTTTCATATACCTTTCTATGCTACAATCTTTTTTTTTTCCTTTCCCACTACCTTCATCAATCACAACAGCTTTGCTTTTAGAACATGAAATTTCTTGGATCTCATCTGTTTCAAATTCATGGGTATTGTTTTTGAATGTATCAACCAATTTTCTTTCTTTTTTTTTTCTCATTTGCTTTTTATGCAATTTCATTCAATAATTTTATATATAAAAAAATCATCCAATAATCTTTTCATTGTAATACGAATATTATGTGACACTTCTTCATGCATCAACCTCTCTTGATTCCCCAGCAAGCTTTTTTTTCATACAATGTATCCCGCCACCATTTGAAACAAAGTTGCAGAAAGTACAAGTAAGACAAAGTTTCCTTTTTGAATTAGAGGGTGTTTGGCATTGCTTATAAGTTAGTTAAACCCTCTTATAAACCAAAATTAAAATTACAACTATTTGGTAATTAAAATTTGTAAAGATGCTTATAAGTAAAAAAAATGCTTATAAATAAAAAAATAATAATAAACTGCTCCCACCAACGTTTTCATTTAGGTGCTTTTAAGTACAATTAAAATAAACTAATTTTATCAATAAAAGTATATTTTTACCCTTTTATATTTAACAAAAATTATAACTATACCACATTTTATACCCATTATGGTCTTTTTTTTATTTTATATAGTTTATAAGCATTATGAACATTTATTTTATCAAATAGTTAACTACTTTTAAGTAGTATTTATCCAAACAGATAACAATTTATTTTTTTAAAAAGTTGAAATGAGTTTATAAACTAAAAAGTTGTTTATAAGTACTAAAAACTTATAAACAACATTTTTTAACTAATCCCAAACGACCTCTTAGTCCCTTTAATCATATATCTCTAAGTTAAATTCTTCTTTTGCAAGAATTTTGTACATGGGGATGAAGACTCATGCTCTATAGCACCCATCTGTCTCTAGAAGTATAATAATAATAATAATAATAATAATAATAATAATAATAATAATAATAATAATAATAATAATAATAATAATTATTATTATTATTATTATTATTATTATTATTATTATTGGGAATGAAGACTCATGCTCTATAGCACCCATCAGTCTCTAGAAGTATAATAATAATAATTATTATTATTATTATTATTATTATTATTATTATTGGGAATGAAGACTCATGCTCGGGACCATCTCCAAAAGACTCGATACATAGAACGGAGCACATTCAATAGACGGCCTAAGACACATGATTCAATATAATTTAACATGATCAGGCATAAGTGGGCCTCTGACGCCCCGCTCTACCGAAGGGACAAGCCTCCCCGAATGAGCCTCAGTCGCCCCGACTACTCGAAGGGCTCTAACTCCATGGAATCCTATTCGTTAATCATCTAACTCCCGATGAGATTTATGTGATCTAATCTACAAGAGCATACGGTAGAACCGAATGGCCGTTCTTCTCTCTCTCACCCAATCGATGGCAGCCGAATATTGAGGGAACTGAACGCTTCTACTTCCAACCAATAAAACTCAATTGAATCTCACCCTGATTGAGTTTCTCATTGCAATATGAAACATATCTCTTGGATAAAGAAAAAAACCTTGAGGATCTAATCAATAAGGGAAATAATCTTTCCGTATAATTCAACTTTCTAAATGATAATAACATCTTTGACAATTGAGATTTGGAATTCTCGGATTGTTTCGTAAGGGAATTAGGGTTGTAATGTCCCGCGATCACACGACTCTAAGAGGAACGCTAAAAAAATGTTCTTGATGCATCAAGCCAAGTAAGTCCTCTAACTTAACACAGGACACACAAATGTCATAGGGAGATTCTTCCTCCATTCTTCTCAATCTGTTTATCCTTTCGAAAGCCATTTTTTCTGATTTGAACGTTGGAGCTTCCCCTGCCAGAGTACCCTTCATCGGTATTTTGCAGGTTTCAAACCTCCGAGTCATAAAGAGACGGATCGTGGAGCTGAAACCCATCTCTAACATAGGGCATGTTGAACTTTGGAAGCTCAGAAGCCAAGTTTTAATTCAACCATTATCATTCCACTTTGTACTATCATAAGGCTGATCCATTGTGTGTGTGTGTGTTTTTTTTTTTTTTTTTTGGGAGAAACTCTAGCTTAATCTTATTGTAAAAGAAATTACGAATAGACTCAATATTTCATTTTCATCTCCATCCAAGTAAAAAAAAATGAAAGCAAAAAACAAAAGCAGTACCAAGTTGTACGTAGATAAATTGAAGGGTTATGAGGGAATAAATAAAGGTTAATAAAATAGAGACTCACTTGTCCCACAAGCATAGCATAGCACAGCAGGTGGCTTGCATTCAAAACGAAAAAAATAAGAAAACTAACAAAAGCAAAAACAAACATTTCCATTTCTTCACGGAAAATAGATAATTGTCTTAATAGTCAAAGATAGCAAATTATATGATATAAATCTCTCGTACTAGAGGTGTAGACTTGTGAAAGTCGAAATATCAGCCTTCGACATTGTTACAAATAGAAAGGAGGCATAACACCTAATCCAATTGGGGATATCTTCTAAACTTAATAATGTCTACCTTTGTCACCAAAATGGAATCACTAATTTAATGAAATTGAACCAACCAAGAACCAACCAAAATGGAATAAAAAAAGAAAAGAGGAAAATCATAAAATGCATAGGACTTAAATATCTTGGGCCATTGTCCTATGGCTTGATGAGTGAAATTTCACCATTTATATTCCAAAAAAAAAATTCTTCAGATAGAAATTTCCTCTAGCTATTGATTGCAAGCCATGCAGTAACTTTGTTGTTGAAAAAATGAAAACGAAGCTTTGAAGGTTAGGAAGGAGAGATGATAGCAAAGAAAAAGGAAAGAGCAAGAAGGAAATGAAAGGTCAAATGGTGAAAACAAGGAATGGAAAGAGTTGTACTTTTTTTTTTTAAAGGAAAAAAAAATGTCAAAACCAGGAATGGAAAGAATCAACCATTTTTTTGTGTTTGGACTGGTTTGATTTGATTCATCGGTTTATCGATTTTGATCGATTTTAAATGGTTTTGATCGATTCTAAATAGTTTTGATCGAATTTAACTTAATTTGATTTAATAGTAAAAATCAAATCAAACTATAGAACGATTCCTAGTCGAACAGGTCAATCCGGTCCGATTTTAAAAACACTAGTATCAGTTTAAGGGCAGAATATAAATATCTTCCTTTCACAGTTGCTGTTATGAACCTCATACCCACACCATAAGATGAGGGACAAGACTGAGAGGACCAAACTCCAAACCCCAAACCAAACCCCCCCCAAAAAATGGGGGACCAGATTCTTTTTGTTTTAATTGTAATGTGACTAAAAAATGCAATTAGAATGTGAATCACAGTCTTGACCATGAAGCAAATTTCGCTTCTCAAATTGAGTAAACCTAGCTCTGGTGAGGGCGGGACTGGCAACCATAAGCCTCCTCTGTTTCTTATTCTTAGTATCCTTGTGTCCAAATTGAATGGAGCCACTTCCCTAGAAATTAGGATATAAAGAGAATTGGAATGAAGTTATGTTGCCAAGGCAGTGGATGAAAGAGCATACACCCACTTGTGCTGCGTTGGGAAAACCTTTTTCAACACAATCTTCTCCGTATAACAAAATCTACTTCTTTATACGAGAAGAGCACAATCTAGCCTACCCCCCACCTTCCCAGCCCCACCACTCATTCCCAGTTGATTTATGCTTCATTGTCCATATCCCTAGTGTGGAAGTTGGGTACCTGGGTCGCCCATATGGGTTTGACCCTACTTAAATCCTTATTTGAAATTTAAAATTGGGAGAGGTTATAAAAGGTTGGGAGAGAGTGGTTTTCTAGAGAAAACCAACTCCCACTCCTGTAACCTCTCCCACTTTTAATTTGAATTTCAAAAAGATAAGTAAAATAAAAAAAAGGGAAATAGACTCATCTCTCTAACACATGGAAAGTAACTAACTTTGAAAACAAAGAAATGCACTTTGAGGGTTTTTTGTTTAGATCTATTTCATACACCAACAATCAAAGGGTTCTCGGATTGTGGAAACAAAGGTTGATCCATTCATGACAGTGATTTCCATCTGTGCATCAAAAGGGTTAGTGATTCAACCCTAAATTTTGGAACTTTTTCATTATATCGTGTTTTAATGATTTTTTGGGTATGAAAATCCATGCTAGAAAATGCTTAAAATGCTTACATTGGTAGTAGAGTATGTTTAGGGTGTTTGCTAATTTTTTTTTATGCAAATCGTGCATATGGGTTACTAGAAAACATAACCATTCGAGTGTAATTTTTTTTAAAAAAAAATTGTAAATGGTAACTTCGAAAGTAGATGACAAAATATTCTAAAATTTTGAATGTAGAATGTCCATGATGTTAGAATTTAATCTACAAAATATCATGCATGCACATCTTGTATTTTTTGGAGAAAAATGAAACCTTAGCTGAGAAATAAAATGGTTATATCTCCTAGCATAGTGTGTTTCATGAAGAAATAATTATATGGTTCAATTCTTTGTTAAAAACCCTTTTTAACCATATAAAGAACGTGAAAAATGGTTTAAAAATAAGGGAGAAATAGCTTCTAAAAATTTGGTTCAAAGTGCAGAAAAAATATTGTCCAGAGGCAGAAGATAAACAGTGAAATTAACATCCCACTCTCGGGCCGTGGCTGGTGATGTCCAAACACCAAGCTCCTCTTATTCGAAAACTAAGATCACCATTAGAATCAGAGACACCCAAAATAGAGAGTAGCCAAAATCCGATCATTGGATTCAGCCAGCAAGGTGGCATGTGGAGGTCACCCGCTGCCCTGGGCAAGTGAGTGAGTGGCCCAGTAGCCCACCACTTCAAGTGGCGCGTAAGGCATCCTCTTTGGTCGAAAATTTTACCAAAATATTTAAAATATTCATTCGGATTTTTCTGTTTTTTCTGAGATAAAAAATATTTTAAATTTATTTTAAATTAGTAAACTATTTAAAAATTATGAAAAAATCAATTACCAGTTGAGAAAAATTTATGAAAATTTCTCATATGTTTGGAAAATTATTTTGTAATTATTGGTTAGCTAAATTAAATTTTACAATATAACACCGATACTGCGGTGTCCGTACTAGTGTCCTATTCATGAATTATATAAAATATTTCTCAGTTTATATATATAGAGAATAATTTTTATTTATATTGATTTTTGATTTTGGGGTCTTTAAATTGAAATTTTTGGTATATTTAAAGTATCCGTATTTCCGATTTGTAGTGTAAAGTGAGTATAAAAATATATAGATGAATATTTATTCATTTATTAATTTATTTATTTATTTACTCATTTAATTATTTATAAATTTATTTTATAAAAAGAAATATAATAATAATAATAATAATAATAATAATAATAATAATAATAAAAATAGAGAGAGAGAAGGAGGAATTAGGGTTAGAAAACCCTAACCCCTTTTCCTTCTCCCTCTTTCTCTCTCCATCTCTTCCTCTCCCGAGACCATTCTCCCTCTCCACTGCCTCCCTCTGCCACTGATCGCCACCACCACACGTCACCACCATCTCCGATCCACTCTCCCTCTCTATCTTTCCCTCTCGGTTCTCTCTCTCATTGTTTCTCTCTCTTTCTCTCGATCTCTCTTTTCTCAAATCTGTCTTTCTCCCACTCGATTCCCCTCCATCGCTGCTTCCGCCGCAACCCGCCATCTGCCACCACCCTCTAACTCTCTCTCTCTTTCCCTCTCTATTTCGCTCTCTTTCTCTCTTTATCTTGCGATCTCTTTCTCTCTCTGTCGCGTTATCTCTCTCACTCTCCACCTTCACTCTTCCTATCTCTCTCTCTATTTCCCTCTGCTCCCTCTTTCCCGCCCGAACAAAGAGCTTTCGCTCTCTTCTTCTCCCCTCTCACGCGTGACAACTTTTCCTCTCTCTTCCTTGCTAGTGCACTCGCGCGCTTTGCTCTCCCTCTGCCGAGGGCGTTTCTGTAATCTTTGCAGAAGCCCCAAGCCGACAGCAACAAGAAAGCCTTCGAAACCCTAGACTACCTGCACTCATTCCCTGTGAAGGTAAGGGTGAAAGTTCTGACCTATAGATTTAGGGTTTTGATTCTTATAGTGATTAAGATTTATTGCTAAAATTTACTTCAATTTGGAAGCATTGCAGGTTCTGGAATGAATTGAATGACGAACGGAAACTAAGTCTGCGATCCGAGAAAACCTTAGGTGAGGGATTTCTGACTCATTCGATTTATTTGGATGAATTTAGGGTAAATTAGGATAAGAAGTATTGTATATATTTAGGATGTATGTTAGATTCGATTTGAACGCATTGTCTGACATTATATGTGATTATTTAGGTTAAGTATAGAATTTTATATGAATTGGGTCGTTCCGGATGATAGAATCATATTAAGTTGATTAGAATAGTTTCCCTCAGAGTTTCATTTGACATATGCATGGAAATAGTCGGAATTTGAGATTTGAGTTTAAGGATTGATGCAGTCTTTTTCATTATAAGTTGTCCTGCATATAGGCAATCAAAATACGATCTCCGTATTATGAAAATAGATTTCCATACCTTGAAAATGACATATGATTTAAAACAATTGGATGAAAATCGAAAAGTGTATGATTTTTCAAAGATTTTCTATCTTGTAGGAAATTTATTATTTTAGGCTTGTTTACGACTTTGAGTGGTTTAGGGTTGAATTAGACTTGGATTTGATTGTATTATTTATTTATAAATGGAATGAAATTGATGACATTCAAATGTATACAAAAATTTGAAGAATTTGGATTCGTATAAACTTAGGGAAAATGGATAAACCCTAAAAATATTTAGAAATTTGATGACAATTGTGATGATTTGATTAGGTTGACCTTCTTAGAGACCCGAGGAGTCAGTTTGGATTAATTGTGGAAATAGAGAGTGATCACCCTCCCTAGAATGTGAGTGAGACCCTAATCTCTGGCATGAAATAGTGAAACTTGATTTTTACCGTGTTTTCAACAAAACATGCTTTCGATATGCATTGATTCGTCATGTGACTCTAAACTTCAAATCTGTTTTGTGATTATTAGAGTGTCGTAAGTTTATATTTTCTATGATTATGCATCCATGCTTTGAAATGAAATAATATTGTGTCATTATTTGAGAACTATAAAGTTTTCTATTCTACCGTTGCATTGATATGTGGATTTGAAATGATTGATGAAATGTATCGGCACACGGATTTGAATGTTTTGATAAACTATGTGGGTTGGATGCCTACTAGTTATGAAATGATATGATGATATGATATTACTTGATGGAATCCGTAGCTACGAAGGGCGTTTGTAGTGGCACCAGAATGTCCGGATACGCTTCTGCAGGAGGTATCCGCAAACGTCATTTCATATGGCTATAGGCGCGGCTGGTTGAACCCATATAAAGAGAGGATGTGTGTGACGCCACTGTCTGGCATCGGACAGGATCTTATACACGATGATGAGCTAGCCCCAGCGAACTCATGGCCAATGTCAGGGTAGAGAGCAACTTTTGAACAACCTTGCATAACAAAACCCCAATTTGCCTGTCCTTGGTCATGGTTGACCTTTGCAAGGATCATTTTTGGCTTGCTCTAAAATTATACTTGATTTTTAAATGGATGCATATATGTATGATATCGTGTGATTGATTAAATGAGTTCATTTTACTGAACATACCATGTTTTACTGCAAATCATGAATTATTGTTTACGAATAATGTTGTTTGACACTCCAATGGTTCACCTATACTATTTGTGCTTGATATGAATCCCCTCACTCACTGTGTATCTTTCTTGATACTCATCCCTCTCCTTTCCTTCCTCAGACAGGGCTATTGTGATATAGCGATGCTACAGGCTCTAGAGGTTTTGGTAGCTTATTGGTGGATTTGGGTGTTCACGTACGGTGAGATTTAAATTTTAATTGTAGTATGAATTTCATACTTTATGTCAACCCTGCGAGGTCTTGATATTGAGGTTCGTAGTTAGTCGTGTACATATTATGAGATGACTGTATAACTTATGGACATTTATTTGTAAAACTCTCATATTATATTTGTATTGAGGCACTTATAAATATTTAAAATGTTAACTTGGGAATTTGTTATATATTTGTATAAAACTTAGGTCCGTTCGATGTGACGGCTGCTCATTCCGTAGTTGGGTATGACAGTAGAGGTCTATGACTAGGACTATTAGTATTTATTTTTGTTAGTATTTATTTTAGCCTTGCGTTATCCTGGTTATCCACGGTGGATGGGTTGATTGTTGTAAGGCCGGAATGACCTTTTTTTCTTTTCTTTTATTTATTGACATGATGGTTGTGAATTATATAGGTTAAATTGTATATGGGATACCTCCGAAATATGGGGAGGTTCTGTCCGATTTTCTGTAAAAATGTAGTCGGCATCCAAGACAACGGGCGGCTGCTCACGATCCCGATTCGGGGCGTGACATACAATACCTATTTGATTTTATGCTCGTTGATTTATGTATAGAAATTTTATTTTTGAGACATAAATTATTTAAATATTGGCATAATCATTATGGATGGTGTTTTAAAAATTTTGTGATTGGTTTCGTGATCAATCTAATGTTTACCCTATTTTCAGGATATGCTGAGAATCTGGCGCACTCTTGTCGTTCTCTTAAGAAGAGATAGAGACAAGAGGATTTCAAAGCATTTGGTAAAATTAAATGTAATGATATATTATAAAATGAAACAAATGCATAGTTTGCAACAACATTTAAGAGTTATGAGTTGAAAACACTATGAACTTCAGCATTTGGGTTATTGGTTTGGGGGTGATGAAATTGAGATTAAGATTATAAGGAATTCTCTCCCTAACAATTTAGCTAGAATGGCTAATAAAATAATAGAAGAGAACAAACGAATCAATCTCAAGAACTTCAGACTAAAATTGCTTAAAATGTGGAGAGCTAAGGAGATAGAGAATAAAATGAAGAAATCATTGTCTCTAAGAATTAATGGTTCTACATCACAAGCTATTAGGAGATTTGCTCTGAGAAATAGATTTTCAGTTGGTATGGTCAAAATGGTGACTCGCATATATATGGAAGATAAGAAAGAAAAGAAAAAAGAAAAATGATTGTATCTTTCTTTCTCTTTCTATGTTGCATAGTTAGGTACTATGATCTTGTCAAGTATAAAACCAAGAACATGTGATGTCATGTCTTCTCTCTTTGTATATATATCAAAAGGAATGTGAATATCTTTGACATTCTAAGATGTATACATATCTGCGTGTTTATGCAAGCATGTGAAAATGATACGTTCTAGTTTCGCATAATATTAGTGGAAGGTTTTAGGTTAGTAAAATTTAAGTAATTCTCACCTAAAACTTATAAAATTTTGTTACTTTGAAATTAAATTTATGGTAATCAAACATTTGGATCATGAATGATGATTGGAAACTTAGTAAACTTTCAACTCTATACCTTGTGTTCGTTTATCATAAATTTTGATTTTAATTACAAAATTGTATGCATTATATGAGCATGAATATTTATAATTACCTCTCTTTGAAAACCTAGATCATGACATCAAAATCTATAATAGCAGATCTAAATAAGGGTGAAAAATTTAATGGCGACAATTATAACATTTAGCACCATAAGATATGGTATGTGTTGGAAGAGCAGAATGCTTTAGAGGGTATCAACCATATCATGCAAGACCCTAGAATTGGAAATATTGCTTAGTAGAGAGGAGATTGAGAAGCTTACCAGGCATGGAAGAAGAAATATTCCACTACGCATGACATCCTGGTTAGTTTAATGATTGATGATCTCATACACAAATGTGAGTAATTCCCTACTACTTATGATATATGGGTGTACCTCAGAGAGAAGTATGGAGGTACTAGTGTGACCCGTTTGAGGCAGTTGACAATTAAGTTTGACACGTACAAAAAGAAAGCTGATGACAATATCAAACAGTATCTGAGGACCATGTCAAACATGATAAGAGAATTGAAAATAGCTGGTCATATTCTCTCTGATAAACAGCAGGTTCAGACCTTAATCTAATCCCTTCTAGACGAGTGGGAGCACCTGAAAGTGAATCTGACTCACAATGATAGCATCAAAACTTTCTCTGATGCTGCTCGCCACATGGAACTCAAGGATGAGTAGTTTGGTGCCACGAGATCGATTTCTAATGCCTTTGCAGCTGAGTATAGTTCTTAGAAAATTTCAAACTTTAAGCATAAGAGGAACAAGAACAAAGGCAAGAAAGGGAAGAATATTGATTGAGGGTCTAAGAAGAACAACGCTAACCGTAAAAACAAGTGTAAGCGGTTTTGGAAGAAAAAGGACAAGAGCAAGATGAAGTACTACAATTACAAAGCTCTTGGTCATTTCGCTCGAGAATGCCCTAAGCTGAAAATGGTAGCACCTAATGATGCTTCTATGTGTATTGTAAATGTTACTAGTATTATTTTACTTTCTGAATCTTATCCTATGTGAATTATAGACTCAGGAGCAATAGACCATGTGACAAGAGGTCAGGAAGTGTTCATAGATTTTCTTCGAATTCCTTCTGATACAAGATGGATATATGTGGGGAACAATACAAAAATTGAGGTTAAAGGGATTGGTACTTGCAAACTAGAGTTTCAGAGTGACCGAACACTAATCTTGCACGATGTTCTCTTTGCACTAGAGATTCGATGAAACTTAATTTCTATTATTATTTTTCTTAGTCTAGGTTATGACTTGAACTTTTCTAGTAATGGGGTTTGTATCTATTACAATGGTATATACTATAGATCTAGACATCTCTTTGATGACTTTCTAATTTTGAATTGTGACAAACGAATGTTTAATTGTTATTTGATCGTTATGCATTGTTAATTGTTTGTTCTTCTAATGATGCTAATGTAGATGACAAAGTATGGCATGCTAAACTTGGTCACATTGGGTAGAACAGTATGAATCGACTTATGAAAGCAGGACTATTGAGTTCGCTTACTAAAGTTTATTTACCGACTTGTGAACATTGTCTTGCCGGGAAAATGACTTAAAAACAATTTAGAAAGGTCATGAGAGTTGAATTTCCATAATAATTGGTTCACTCTAATATTTGTGATCCAATAAATATGAAGGCTAGACGTGGAGTATCATATTTTATTACTTTTATAGATGATTTCACGCGGTTTGGTCATGTCTATTTGATTGCTTATAAGTCTGAAGCACTTAAGCGCTTTCAACATTATATGAATGAAGTAGAAAATCAAATGGATAGAACGATTAAAACCTTAACGACAGATAGAGGGTGTGAATATCTATCGGATCGGTTCAAAAATCTATGTAATGAAAAAAGAATAATTAGGCAATTGACTATTCCCCACATATCTCAACAGAATGGTGTTGCTAAGAGTAGGAATAAAACATTGTTAGATATGATGAGATCTATGATAGTGTAGACTAATTTGCCTATTTCTTTTTGGGGAGATACATTATTAACTGTGACTTATATTTTGAATAAAATACCTTCAAAATCAGTACCAACAATACCGTATGAACTTTGGACTGGTAGAAAACCAAGTCTGACTGGTCTCAAATCTTGAGGGTCAACAGCACTTCCAATAAGTTTGGAAAGTTTGGTCTCCGAGAAAAGAAATGTATTTTTATTAGATATTCTGATCAATCAAAAAATTATGTATTCATAGATGAACGTGATGATGATATTATGACGGAAATTAAATCACGAAATGTGATATTTTTAGAAATAATTTTCCTAAAAGAGGAGACATTACGAAAGGAAAACCTTTGTTTAAATTAAATAATTCAGATGATGGAGTTTTGCCAGATGGGTCATTGGAATCCTGAGAAATTGAATTCCAAGATAATTCTAGTGGGAGGGATTCAAGTTCCAACGATCCAACTGAATCATCAATTTGGAAAAGTGCTAGGAATGGTGTGCCCAAACGTTATTACGAAATTGAAGGGTACACTTTTATCATTTCTCTATAAGATGAGGACGAGCCTAAAATTTTAAATAAAGCTTTGTCTTTTCCTACAAAGGAATAGTGGATAAAAGTAATGAAGAAAGAAATGAAATCGATAGAACCAATCATGTTTGAGAACTGGTTGATCTTCTACTTGGGTGCAAAACTATTGGGAACAAATGAGTTGTCAAAATTAAACGAAGGGCTGATGGAACAATTGAGAGATACAAAACATGATTGGTGGCAGAGAGTTATACCCAGCAAGAAGATATTGATTATGAGAAAACCTTTTTGGTAATAGTAAGATTTGCCTCTATTCACTTGTTGTTGGCTATAGTAGCCAATTTAGATTTAGAATTACACCAAATGAACATAAAGACTGCTTTCCTCAATGGAGAGCTTGAGGAAGAAATTTATATGGAACAACATGTAGGTTTCATAGTCAAAGGCCAAGAAAACAAAGTTTCTAAATTGAATAAATCAATTTATGGTCTTAAGCAGAATTCAAGGCAATAGTATTTGAGATTTCATAGAGTTGCAATCTCTAACAACTTCGTGATGCTAGACGAAGACCATTGCGTTTATTTTAAGAAGTCCAATAACAAATTTATAATTTTATCTCTATATGTTAATGATATATTCCTAGCTAGAAACAGCATGGACTATATCTTGAGTATCAAGAATTGGTTGTCATCAAATTTTGAGATGAAGGATATGGGTAAAGCAGACTACATACTGGGCGTCATGATCCACAGAGATCGTTCTAAGAGATTGTTGGCATTGTCTCAAGAATCTTATATTAAAAAAGCTCTGGAACGATTTAGAATGAAAAACTACAAGCCTATTGATACTCTTGTAGTTAAAGGCAAAAGTTTAAACCTAGAAATGTGCCTTAAAACAACAGAAGAGAAATAAGAGATGTCAAAAGTATCTTATTCCAACACTGTTGGGAGTCTGATGTACGCTATGATGTGTACACATCCAGACATTTGCTATGTCGTGGGTTTGGTCAGCAAGTCTCAATCTAATCTAGGAAGGAGTCACTAGACAACGGTAAAGAGGATTTTAAAATATCTGAAAGAAATTACAGATTATTACCTTTGTTATCAAGGAAATGACTTGTTATTGAGTGGATACACAGATACTGATTGGGGTGGTGATTTAGATGAATGTAAATCCACCTCAGGTTATATTTTCTTGTTGAATAATGGCGCTGTCTCTTAGAGAAGCAAGAAATAAACGTGTGTATCACTGTTCACAATGGAAGCAGAATTTATGGCTTGTGTTTCTACAGTTTAAGAGTATGTTTGGTTAAGAAGGTGTTTACAATATTTGGGAATCGTAAGCAATATAGTGGGAGTTGTGATAATTTATTGTGATAGTCAGTCAATTATCGTTTACACGAAAGATCCCAAATATCATAGAAGAATCAAACACATTGATACGAAATTCAACTTTATTCGAGACATTGTTAAAAAGGGGGAGGTTATGTTGAAGTATTTACCTACGCACTTAATAATGGTTAATCTGTTCACGAAACCTATACCTAGAGATGTATCTTTGAAACACGTAAAATCTCTTGAATTGCATAGGATATAATTATATTTGTATGTACAATGAATATAATGTAATACTCATGATTACATGACATTTGAATTTGTTTTGCATTTATAAGTTCTTATGTCTTGATTGAAAAGTATGTCGGACAAGTTTAAAAAATTGGCTCTCTCACATGAGCAATTGTCTCTAATATTTGTATGATATGTAGAGATGAGATAATATTGATTTTTGGTTAATTAATATAAATAAGTCGCTTTAGTAGAAAACTAAAATGAGATTATCGTTTATATTTATTTTCTTGATAATCGAAATAAATTTCCCACTATCCATTACACTTGTCTAGAAGGTATGTGTGGTTTTCTCTTGAAAAAGTGATTTTTTGAAGGACTTATGAGAAGAAAAAATCAAGTCGAGTAATGTAGTACACTTGAACCGAGATCTGTACAATGTATTAATTTTTGGAATAAGACATACGTTTCTAATTGAATAGAAAATGTACTGTAACACGTATTTTCATACCATGTGTGCATTTGTGACCCTATGGGTAATGAGTTTGAAGAATCTTTCTATACTTCATTATGTGAGATCCAAAGGTTTATGCTTAACCTCATTAAATATCCTTAAAATTTTTACCTGTTTCTTGAGGCTTTATTTTACTGATGTTACTTTAGCATGTTGTCAAGAAATCATGATTGATTCAGTTTTGCGGTCCATATCTAGGGAAACAGCTAAAATAAAGTTGATACATAATAGTGTAAAAGGAAGACTGTCTTAAACCTGATATGTTGTTTTGTATTCACATATTGATCAATTATGTTTTTAACTTAGTGTTCTAAAACATAATTGTGAATACATAATTTGAGATGAATCAAGTATATTCTTATTTATTTTGATGGAGGGATAAGAGGTATGTTGACTCTGTGTGGGGCAAAAGAAGTTTAGGATATAGCGAGACTTGATGCTCTCATTGTGTTAGATTGTAAACTGCTATATATCCTCAATCGGTATATAGTTCTAAACTCTTGATATATTCGCTGATCATACGATCCATTTGCCTATGTGAAATTAATGGTATATGAAAGTGATTGAGTTAAATATAGATCTAACTCTCATATGCATTGGGAGATGTAAAAGTTGGGTACCTGGGTCGCCCATACGGGTTTGACCTTACCCAAATCCTTGTTTGAAATTCAAAATTGGGAGAGGTATAAGAGATTGGGAGGGAGTGGTTTTCTAAAGAAAATCAACTCCAACTGCCATAACATCTCACACTCTTAATTTGAATTTCAAAACGATAAGTAAAATAAAAGAAAGGAAATAGGCTCATCTCTCTAACATATAGAAAGTAATTTACGTTGAAAACAAAGAAATACACTTTTGAGAGTTTTTTGTTTAGATCTACTTCATACACCAACAATCAAAGGGTTCTTAGATTGTAGAAACAAAGGCTGATTCATTCGTGACAGTCATTTCGACCTATGCATCAAAATGATTAGTGATTCAATCCTAAATTTTAGAACTTTTTCATTATATCATGTTTTAATGATTTTTTAGGTATGAAAATCCATGCTAGAAAATGCTTAAAATGCTTACACCTAGCCACTTAGTGCAATTGCAGATCAACCTTTTCCCACCACCACTAGAAACTTTTTAGCACAACAAGACTCCTTCCATTTACAAGCTTGTAGCAGAGAACCATGACACCAGCCGCTTGCACTTCGTCCTCCCATCTCAGCATGACTAGGCAAGCAGGACCAATAAAAATACAACAATGATCTTAATCATCACACTTGGGTGTAACAACCCCAGAGCATAACTTGGCGGCTGGCAGGAGTAAGTAGTGTCTCAGGGGTTGACAAACAGGCATATATCCAGCGTCCTGAAAATTTCTAAACATTGCAAATTCGGCTTTATTCATGCACATAAAACTTACTTGTGTTTGCCATTACAAGGATTGGAACAAAATAAATAGCATGACAACCATACATTTTCTTACATCACAATTGGCTGGTAACCATCTTCTTCTGCAACTCTACGCTGACTATGGACAACAACAGCAATAATAGCTATTACTACACCAAACAAAGCTACTGGCCAAATTGAATAATGACCGTTCCTGACTTTATGCACCTGCAAACAAATGAAACAGCAGTGAAAATCCTCGTTCAGATCTCTTGAAGATTCATAAAGATAGTTTCTATTACCAATCGTAATAGCATCCATGCTAATCCATAAGAAACCTTTCCCAGTCATCACCATTTGGTTTGTCCAAATTGTAATTCAGATTGCCTCCAAGGCATTGATATGGTTTACCACTGATTGAAAATACCAAATATATCTATGATTCTATTTAAAATCCACTCTAGCAACAATTTCCAGTTATATCTTTGACACAAGGCTCCTGAGCGGATTTTTACATATTAAGATCATTATCACAGAAATACTTGACAAAATTTTTTTGTTACCTGATCTTGGGAACCAAAGAGAACATTCGGCATTGATGATGTCCTTGCTGATTCAGCTACCAAAATGTAGAAGAGCCCCATTACTCCTGTATGTTTTTGAGTGCTGCTGTAATTAGATTCTAAAACAAGAGTTTCCCCATCAGATATCTTGACAGAGCCTGGTTGAGGATAACATGTAGACATCCCAACTATATAACCAGCCTCATTTCCGGGTTCCTCACCCACCCCATAAGTCGGCATCGAAGAGCATATAACTCGCCCATCCTGAAAAGTTAAATCAACATTACAAGATATAGAAGGAACAGGTGATTGTAACTGGAATAACCATTTTGCTGTAGACAAGTCAAGTGAAAATGATTGAAACTTGGCAGGGAACGGCACTCAAGCCAACATTCAGCTTGAGGAGCCATAAGTTGTTACAAATGAAATGGGACCAAAATTACAATTTGTTGACTCTGGCCTGTTTCCATTATTCTAACCCATGTATACGATGGCTTGGGAGGAGGACAATCATTTACCACCTCCCCAACTGACCACTAACATAAACTGCCCTCCCAGTCGACAAGAGTTGCTGTTACTCTCGTCTCTCCTCTTTGAAGGTGGGTTCCTAAGCCTTTCAGCTTTACCTTTCGCTTCTTTTTTTATTTTTCTTGACGATGACTTCAAATTGCTTAATTGAAGCTCTTTCTTAGCAGATATTCAAGCCACACTCGTAGCAGTTACATGTGGTGTACACAGATTACCTGAGGGGCAAGCATATGGCTGCAATTTACATCATCCTGCCTGACGACACCATTTATTCAGGACAATCAAGTATTATAACAAGTTCAGAACGCCATTACATAGAAGGGTCACACTTGATTGGTGGATTGATCCAACTTATAAGTCATTTCCTACTCCATGTCTGCTTGCCTGAGAAATGTGATGTTTAATCATGGGATCACAAAGGACATAAGGATACATGCCAAGAGTGGCAAAAGTCTCATTACAAGGTGAAAATCTCAGACTCGGCTGATGTGTACAGAAAACCAGAAACCTTTGGCCTGAGAAGTTTGATTTTTCTTTTGACCACAGTACCTTCCACTTTAAAATTTGTTTCGTCAAATATATCAGCTAACTTCCACTTCCTATGCATGGCCCTTGGATTTCGAGCATCTGATGTATGAACAGTACCTTCAATTGATTCTCATGTTATTTGGAGCCTAGGTTTAGTATGGTTCCTTACCCACAAAAATGGGGAAAGGTTCCCAACTTTTTGTTCTTCATACTCTGAATTTCTTTTCTAGCTTAATGTTTTCTAGTTCTTTGCTAAAAGCATAAATCTTGAAGCTGCCTTATATCCTGCACCTCGTGTTCTACAAAACATGACAACCAGAAGATGACTAACTTTGGTTAGTTTATTCTCATGTTATTTTTGTGATGGGTCAAGCATGGTTCCATGTACTCAGTAATATGGAAAGGTTCTGAACCTTTGCCTTCTGTTTTTCACCCTCTACATTTCTTCTCTTGTTTTTTTCTATTTCTTGTTTTATCGCTTAAAGTACAAACCATGAGACAGCATATCCTAAAACTTGTGTTTTACAAGACCTGATATCTGATTATGACTAACTTTGATTAGTTGCAGGGGCTTATATCTGGTAGCAGGGAGTACCAGCTTACAAGCTATTCCCTGTACTTCGAAACATCTATTATGGATATCATCAACTATTTTGGTGAAAAGGTCTAGAATATCCAACTTTCTATTTTATATCCATAGTATGGTTAAGATGGGGGCAAATCATCGATGGGCCTCTCATCCATCTATTAAACATCAAAGAGCCACACTTCCATAATTGTCCACACAGATATACAAGGTCAAACATCCAAGTAAAGTTTGCTTAATTTTTAAAAGCAATTTTCATTGTTGTTATAGTTTTGTAACTTGAGAATATTGATGCACAATAAGAATGGAGTTTGCTCATGCTTGCAGGAGTTTTGCAGGATGGTATGAAGTTCACTGAAAATGACAAATTTTACAACAGATGTATTTCAAAGCAATCTAAGGATCAATAAATTTTCAGTCAACCAAGTTTGTGCAATAACATGTTTCCCGGGCATCCAGGTTTCATGCCTGCCACAGATGTTCTTTTAGACTTACTGGAGAGATGCAGTTCTATCAGCAGTGCACCATAGCATGTCATTGAACACTTTTGGATTTAAGAAATACCTCAAAATCTTTCAATGCATGACCTCATAATTTGTTCCTATGTTTTTCGGTAAACCTAGTCCAATTATCTCATTGCTAAAAATGGGAAGCTTGATGGTCGAGTAGTTGAATGTGCCTTTGTTGGATACTCGACCACAGAGAAGGGCACAAGCATGACAACCGTCCAACTGAAAGGTATCCATGATGATGGATTTAACATTCTGGTCAATTGAGACCTACTTCTCACAGCCAACCCTCAGTACAAGAGAGGATGGAGAACTGGAGAAATTAAGCAAGGCAAGTACTTGTTTCAACCTCTCTTTTGTTTCTTGATCTGTCCCAATGGGTTTCCAAGCTTGATCCTTAGGTTGAAACATTAAGGGGAGATGAAGCAAAAGAATCTAGAGAAGGAGCCACAAGATGTAACTACAGGTGAGGACTATCATTCAGTCAAAAGGATTAAAAATAAAAAGCCATACTTGGAGGACAAGTGGATAGAACCATCATTCCTTGATGGCTTTTATGGATAATTTTACATAGCGCTCGTGCTTGTGGTTTACTTCAAAGTCCTTTAAATTGTTTATTTCATAGATCCTCTCTCTTTCGATGTACAGAGGTAGATCAGCACCTCCTTGATGCTGTGTCTCTGTTTTTCGTATGTCATTTTTTTATTTTTTATTTTTTTCTTTTTCTGATCAAGAAAAAAAAAGAAAAATAAAAAGAAAAAAGAATAATGGACAGAACCAGCCCATATCGACCTTTTCCAAAGCCATCCACAAGCAGATCAAAGTTGCCCAATTAGAACAGACGAAGAAAGCATGTCCTTTATTTTATTGCAACGGAATAGACTGGAATCTCGGAAAGCCGACCTATAAGCTACGGTTGCAAGTCAAACTCCTAACATGGCATGGATAAGAAGTTGAAAAAAGAGGATATGATATATTTCTTGGAAGATTGACAAAAAGGGAAGCATTTTGGGATCAACTGAATTTCATCAAAGAGAAGCTCGATAGGTGATTGATTGCATAATGTTGGAAGAAACCTCAAACTTAATTTGCACTTGTTCTTTAAAGGATTTTTATAGTAGTGCAATCATTCAATTCTACAAAACAGACCTTAGGAACATTGAAAAACCGTCTAGAAGGTGACCCGCGGGCAGAGTTGTAATTAAGAAAAATTATATACTTCTATATTATCTTTGATATACCATCTACCGTGTATAAGCCTTGGCATATGGAGAGGAACTAACTCTCTCTAATCCCTGTTTCATATCATTCTTTCATTAAGCTATTTTTTCTCTATAATTCTCTTTCTCGTCAAGCTTTGTGGTTCAATTGATTTAAATGCTTTTCTTCTACAACTACATTTCCATACCTAATAAAAATTAAAATTTCCAAAAGGAAGAGAAACACAAAATCCCAAGAAAGGTGTATCCATGATAAACTCATATGAGCTAACATCAGATATCTTGCAAATAAAGATAATGAAGGAAACTCTGAAGCATAGGAAATCCCACATGCCATGATAGAACAATTGGTCCCAAATAAAGGTGCATACAGAATAAGGGGGAAAGGAAAAAGCATGTACCTCTCCATAAAGGGCTGACCCTGCCCCTCCTGAATGCTGGTGAGCAACCCCGTATATGAAATCACCACCAGTTGGTAAAATAAAGCTTGTTCTTTTAGAGTCAATGCAACCACCTTCAGGCAGCCCAGCAGCACTGCAAGGCTGAACATCATACTCTAGCTGCAGGAATGAGCTAGTGTTAAATATACATATGAACAGGCATAAGAAGCAAATATGTCACCTTTGAATAACAGACTCATTTTAGCTGTAGCACTAACATGACCATCTTAGACAGTTAGTCCTGAATCATCAAAATGCCATGTAAAGAGCTAAACATACAGACAGCTTTTGACATGCCAAATGGACTCCTACAAAACTTTTACATGCTTCCCAAAACCAGCAGCCGGCCCTTAATAATTAAAATAAATAAACAAATAAATAAATTCAATTGAAGTGGAACTGCTGATAAGATGTGTACTGATTCTGAAGGCTATCGTGACTGCCAAGGCTTCACTCCAGTGCTTTGCACTTATTCAATTTTTCAAATAATTGGTGTAAAGGTCCTCTAAAATATGGGTAGTAGTTGATGTATTACATCTAGACTTTCCCTTGCAGCCCATCAGTTATGTGTTTGATAGAGCATTTTTAATGACTTTTATCATATTATATGAACCTCTTATCTGGTCAAAATGAAATCTTCTTCTGCATTAGCCTATCACACAATAGAATGAAAAAAATAAATTGATTAGATCTGGGTACAACAGCTTGGAACTTGCCAAGTGAAGTTCACTTACCTTGCAATTATTTCTTGCCTCTGAATCTGTTGAAGTGTTCAACTTTGTCCAAGTGTCAGTGACATCAAATATGTAAATTTTAACAGGAATAATACGGTCATCCCAATCTACCCAATGCACGGTATATTTCATGTATAGGCGTCTCGTGGGACCTTCAAAGCCTTCTTTGACCCTGCATTGCATCTTATCATAGCAACATAGCAAGCCTCCTTCATAACCCGATTGTATAGGTCGGCCATGTGCATCCTCTGTAACATTATAAAGATCACACTTGCATTCAGCGCATTCTAATTTATCTTCAACACCCCGCGTATCAATAGCATGGACATTAAGAAACCATTTCTCTTCATACCCATCAGGAATATCTAGTGGATTACCAACTTCAATTCCATAAGGATACGGCACATGGGTTGCAGTTCTTCTCGTTTCAGATCCAAGGCCAAAATACTGTCCAAGGATATCATCACATAGGCCACTGTTTCTATCCGGAATTATATCTGACTGATTCTGAGACAGATCTAAATCTAGCTGTGCAATGTTTTCAGCTCTGCGCTCATAGTATCTTACCACAACCCAGTGGTGGAGATAAGTTTCCTGAAGGGAGACAGGATTACCTGCCTCGTCAACAACTTCAGCATTTAAGCTCTTTAGAGCAATGTGGCCTCTTGGAAAGTCAATGTCATAGTAGTATTTGTCCACCACTGATCCTGGTCCGACAACAAACTCGGGGGATAGAAAGACAGCAGATTTCATAGTATTCTCATCAACTAGAGCTTCCCTAAGTTGCGCTCTTACTAAGAACAACAGTATCAGAAAAGAAAGATATAAAACGCAGAAATGGTGCCACATTTTTCCTGCAAATCTAAATTTTGTTACAGTTAGCACTGTAGTTTTCAGCTATATATAAAGTAAGCACTCCATCCAAGTTACTGTAAATCAAGAAATGAATCCCCAAATTATTTCAGAAAAAGGAAAAGGGAAAAAAAAAATGTTGAGATACAGGTAAAGCAAAACTCCTGTTTTTAATGCTTCAGTAACATATGACAGAAGCATTGCATACTCTTACCAAGTTAACAATCTTGACTAGTTTATCCTATCCTATGAGAAATATTAGATAATGCCCACGAAGGAGCAGTTGAAAGTTTAAAATTTAAAATAAATGGGTAATGGGTAGTTACCCATTACCCCACTCCCCCCCTATTTTCTCTCCATACAACTCCTACGGGAGTTGTAATTGTAAATGGATTTGACTATTCTTTATCAAAACAGAGGAAGAACATGAGTCTGAGAGCGTGAAGAGACTTATTCCATTTTTGGAGAGAATTAATTAGAGAAACAGAATAATTGTTGAGAAGAACAATTATTCAGAGGGTATTCCGATCATTTTAAAATCACCGGGTTAAGGGTTGGTACGTTGTGACATCGTGTTGATAGTTCGATTACTGTGGCTATCATCTCTACTACGAGTTGTTCGTGTTAAGAGTTTGCGATTCTGAAGATTTTCTACATCACTGATTGAAGTATATCGCGAAATCATCTTTTTACGATTTCGAAAATTATTTATTGCTTCCGTTGTGTGTATGAGTCACGTTTTTCTAACAAGAAACACTACCCTATCATTACCCCACCCTAATTTTGGGTAGGATACAAGGTAAACATGAAGAACCTATTATTTTCCAAAATTGTATACATATATTGTTTTTTTCTTAGATCAATACTTCAATAAAATAGAAATTTGATCTCCGACTTTTTAAATAAAAATTTTCATATTTTTTATATTCTTAAAATTTCAACTAATACTAATTCTATTAAGAAATATTACTGATCATAATTTAAAATCAATAAAAATTATGAAATTTAAGTCAACACCACTAAAATATTCAAAACAAAACTAGTTAACAGACAAATGATTTAGAACATTTGATAGGAAATATGGTATAATTCATCTAGAAAGGACATTTGATAGGAAAATATAAAATTATGAGCTATCTTCATTCAAGGATACTTCTTGCATTTGTAATACTAATAGAATTAGAACTTGCAAAAATGAAAAAAAAAAAAAAAAGGAACTTGCAAATGAATCAATTGCAATCAAAGATTTGATATTGGTAATACTAATAACGGTTGGAAATTGGAACTTGCAAATGAATGATTGAATATCGGCTTTCTTTTTAAATTGACAATTCTTCTTTTTTAAACAAAAATTGATTATTCATTTTCCTACAAAATTTATTATTTAGAAAAATTTACACGGGGTTTTTTTACCCTATCCTATCAAAACCTATGATCGATTCTCCAGGTATGCCTGTACCCAGTGGATTAGAACCTGTAGCTATCCTATCATTTATCAGTTCTAAATTTTGTAAGTTTACCCTACCCCATGACAAAACCCTACTTATGAGAAAAGTATACCCTACACTATCAAAACCCTAAACCCCACACTATTGCAGAGGTTTAGGGTCCGGCACAGGTTCATCTTATCCATTTGTTCACCCCTAATAAGAACGGATTATAGTGTCGGAACTTGCTCTAAACTACAAACAGCAATTCGATTTCCCGATTAGGAAGAAATGGGACAACTTTTGCAACTTTGATTTCATTCTTTAGACTTGCGTCGAGATAAGAACCCACAAACAAAGGATTGTAGAGTAGGAATCAACTCTACACTGCAAATAGCAATTCGATTTCCGTTTGATGAACAATCAAATCAATCATTGGAGGCGGAATGAAAAAAAAAGGAGTTCATCTTGCTCTTTCTATCAGCTTTGCTTAAGGAAGCTGGTGAATAAGCGAGAATCCAGATGCAGAAATTACAGCGCACTGACATATACATATATACATATACACATACATATACCTGGGAGGGGGAGACCGAAGCGTAGGAGGAGACGCAGAGATACCAGATTGGATTGAATTGGCTTGGCTTGCTGATTGGATTGGACCTGCAGTATGCTCAGCACTCTGGGAAGGGGAAAAGGGAGCCTGCACCACAGGAACTATCAGAACGTACTTATACCAACCCTAGTCATAAACGACCGCCACTGCAAGAGCGAGGAAATCCACGAATCCTAGATTTCATACGTTTGTTTAAAATATTGTCGTTTCGTAGGAAAGAAGAAATATAATGGGAGGTGTGTGCGTCAGCGATGACGTACTAGTTTCCCGCTCCGCTGTCCTTACCGTATTGGTATTCCAATACGGTCAACCGAATACTATTTGATTCGGTGTATGATGTATAAATGTACCATGTATACTATTTGATTCAGTGTGATAAGCCGACAGTATGATATATATGAAAAAAAAATATGATGAGAAATTTTTTTGGAAATTTATGGTGATTATTGACATTTATAACCCACACTTAATTTTTAACATTTATAAAATTAGCATTACTTAATTTCTGATATTGATTCAGTGTATGATATATAAATGTATCATGTATACTATTTGATTCAGTGTGATAAGTTGACATTGTGATATATATGGAAAAAAATATTATAAGAAAATTTTTGGAGATTTACAACCAACACTTAATTTTTAACATTTATAAAATTAGCATTACTTAATTTTTTATATTAGTAAGTGAGTTAATATGAACTTGTCATATATTTGGGTTTGGATTTTTTTTTATTTTTTTATGCACATATGTATAGTGCGCATTAGGGTTTAGTTGTTGTGTGTTCAATTACTAATCATTTGACAGTTTTCTTGTACTTCATTTTCTTATATAGGGAATTTTTTTGCCCCTCACCGTGGTTTTTCCTCAATTTGAGATTTTTCGCATAAATTTGTGTGAGAATTTCTCTTTTTTCCTACTTATTTTCTTACTAACTGTTTCAAAAGTTGATTTTTCTTTTTTCCCCTGAAAATGGATGATATCCGGTTTTTTTATCACAGCAGCAGATTCTCGCTATGGGAAGTCCAGACGCGAATTATGCTTGTGCTAATGGATCTTGACGATGCTATGCTACGGTTCGATAAGATACCCTCGTTGAGATGACTAGAAGAAAACTAATATAAAGATCAAAAAACTCTCTTCAAATTACATCTATATTTTTCGAATTAAATTTTACAAGTTGTTTTGAAAAAGAAAACCGTCGTTGCCTTTTGGTTGAAATTGGAATCTCTATGCATAATAAAAAATTTAACTTGTAAGTTGCATCTAAAGAAGCGATTACACACTTGTCGTATATTTGAAAGCAAGTCTTTACAAGATCACTATTGGTTTAAGATGCTCACGAGAGGCATTTTAGACAATTAGGTAGGGTTAGTGGGATGACTCTCACTTATCCATACCTCTCTTAATTCTCTCTCACGTAAATTTATATTAACATAAGAAGACTAACCTCTCCTTCTAAGGGTTTGGAGAATTCTATGAGATTGAAGAAGCCATGAGAGAATGGCTTTAAAGAGAATAAAAATTAAGGGTATGAGGAAAAATTCCGTGTAAAGAATTTTTTCCATCACAACGATCGCCGGATTGAGGGTTGTCACGTTGTGATATTGAGGTGGTGATTCGATTAACATCGTGATCATCATCCCGACCGTGATATCCGATCGAGGAACATACGCATCGATCGATTATTTTGGATTCTTCATTCGAGATATTTATTATTATACTCGATCTATTTAATTTTTCAAAAATTATTTGTATATACTTCCGCTGTGATTGAGTCACTAGAATATCCAACATTGGTATCAGAGCTTTTGTTAGACTATTAAAATTAATTTTCGGAATTTTATTTTCGGGTATAAAAATATAAGGTTCAAAATTTGGGATTCGGATAACGGATGAGTTTCGTGAATTCGAGAACACTACTGTGTTACCCATGATCCGTTGAATATGAAAATAATTTTTTTCGTAATTTTTGGAACATGTTTAGGCAAAGAAAATTCCGATTGAAACATTCGGCCGTGAATAGTGACCGAACCTTTCAACCCCAGATTTGGCGAGTGTTAGGTCAAATTAGTGCATGGAATTGGTAGATCTGTGTTTGTCTTTACAAGATCTACATTTTGATATATATATTGCACGTTGTTGATACCGAAATTCGAGGTTTCTGGAAACGGGTCAAAAATACTTGTTTACAATGAAATTCGGGTGAAGACGAATGATTCAGGTTGCAGACGCGTGCACAACACGCGCGAGAAGGCGCGTCTGAGCACAGGGAGTGGGCACGTGGTACTCACGCGCGAGGAGGCGCGTGGTACTCACGCGCGAGGAGGCGCGTGAGATACCGGGTCCATACCGGGTCTGGACTGAACTGGGTCAGAACCGACCCGTGCCCGGGGATCCGGACTGGGTTCCGGGCTCCGACCCATGCCACGTCCAGATCCGACCTGAAGATGTGGGCCACGCGCATGCAAGAACGTCACCCGCGCGCCCACACGTCAAGCGCGTGCGCCAACACGCAGAGGGCGCGTGTAGGCGCGTGCCTGATGAGCTGCGTGTCTTGTACGTGCCAGAAGCCATCCCCGGCGCGTGCAGGCGTGTGGGGACGCGTCGCCGGAGGGTGGGGACGCGTCGCCGGAGGGTGGGGACGCGTGGGACCTCCGACGGCACGTCAGGTCGTTTGAAATTGAATTTTTTTTAATTTTTGAGGGTCCCACATCCATAAAAGTGACTTTTATGGGTTTTTGTGTACCGAATCCTAGTTCGAATGGTGAGATGAAATCCCAGATTGTGGTGTATGGTGTCTGTTGATTCATACACTCGTCTTGGGGTTTGTATTTGAATCATTTGTGTCTTATTGATTCGTAGGGTGCACAAAATGTGAGAATAAGTATCACAAGTCATGATTATCTCTATGACTATTTCTAAAATTGTCGTATTAGATCTTTGTAAGGGAGATAAAATTGAATGGTGATAATTATGTGATTTTTCACCGGTAAATTCAATTTATCCTCGAGGGGCAAGATCTAATTAAAATTCTAAGGCATGAAATGGTAGAATCCGGGGAGGGTACCATACCTCAGACAGACGGGATTAGGGGACATCACGTGCATGGAAGATGAATGATGGCCAAGTTAGGGCAATTCTCCTTAGTAGCATGCACGATGTTGTGATCCTAGTCTATAAATAATATCCTATGGTTTTATCGGTTTGGCTTACCCTATAAAGAGCATTGTGGTACTCTTACAGATCCTAAGATGAGAATACTAACTTATAAGTATAATAATTTATAAGAAAAAGGTTTATCATATGATGATGCAACATTTGATAAAAATATCAAGTATGATTGTCGAGTTGGGGAATGTGATCGAGCTCATTTCGGATATATTTTCTAGTGCTGGATGCGATCCAATTCTTTACCTGATTCATGAGAAATCATGAAAGTCTATTTTACATACGATGAAAGTATTCATACCTTCACTAGTGTGAATAGGCACAGAGAGCTCGAGGAGGAGCATCTAGAGGCGAGTAAGCCATACTCGGGTCATGCTTATGCGGTGGAGTCGAGCAAGGACTCCTGTGGGACTCGAGTTTCAGGTAAGAAGAAATATCCGAGAAAACTGATAATAATAATGCGCAGCGAGAAAGAGTTGCATACAACCAAGGTGTAGTACTACATTTGTATTAGACTTGGTCATTTCGCTCATGAGTGCGACGAGTGGAAATTATCTCTTCCTTCTTTACATGGTTTGAGATGCTCATTGTTTTTTTCTCCTTCGTGGGTTATGAACACGGGAGCAACCGACCACGTAGCTCGAGATAGGAGCGTGCTTATATAGTTCCGCCGAGTGAGTCTTTGAGTAGGAGGATTTACGTAGAGAAACGGAGCGTTTGTCAACATTCGAGGGAGTAGCACTTGCAAGTTGAAATTGCAAAGTTGCTAAACTTTATACGTCATTTACGCTCCGAATGTTCGACGGAACTTGATTTCAGTATAGGATATGCTCTGTTAATTTGAAAATTTTATAGTTTCCATTAATTACGACAATTCATTGATTTGTTCTATTTTGGTCCGTGATGGACTATATGCACTGGAAGTGATTCCTTTTAATGGTATTTCTTGATATCCTCCTAGTATAAGAGATGATGAATCGGTTAGCAGTGAGTGGTTTTGTAGAACCCGCTAACCAGTCTTGCCTAGACGACAAACTTACAAGAGAGCCATTCGATAACGCAATGAGGGCTGGGACTTCATTGCAGTTAGTTCACTCCAACATCTTTGGCCTTATGAACGTGAGAACCTGAAATGGTGTTGGGTACTCTATTACGTTCATAGACAATTACACGCGTTTCGGTTACGTTTATCTGATCTCGCACAAGTCTGAAGCATTGAGATGATTTAGGAGGTTTACTAGCGAGTTTGAGAATCAGTTAGACTTAAGAGTAGAGACTCTCATAACCGATCGAGGGCGCGAGTATTTGTCTGGAGAGCTCTATTTCAAGAAGGATATTACGAGAAACTGAATATTCCTTGCTATTCAGTGGAGTAGAGTCGTTGCGAGAGAGGAATAGGACTTTGTTTGAGACGATGAGGTCGATGATGACGCGAGCCAATTTACTCGTTTCCCATTGGGGAGATGCTATTGGCTGCAGCTTACGTTCTCAATCGTATTCTATTGAAGTCTGCAGTCAGTACTCTATATGGGTTTTGGACAGGGAGATAGCCTGACCTTAGCCATTTGAGATTATGAGGTTGTGTCGCGTATGTTCACTATTTCTCGCATTTACACGACGAGTTAGGTCTGCGAGAAAAGAGATGTATCTTTATGAGATACTCAGAATACTCCAGGGGGTTGTGTTCTAATGAGCATACAGATGACACTCTCACTGAGATTGAGTCTCATGATGCCGAGTTTCTTAAAAATGATTTCCCTATGAGATATGAAATCAATTGGGACTTTACCTTTTATCAAATAGATGAGCGTAGTGGTTTAGCTGATCCTAGTGGCAAGACCTAAGAATCCGTTACAAATCTTGGTTCTAGTGGGAGCGATCCATCTAAAGGTAAAAAGGTTTCCCCTCCTCTTAAGAGTAGTCGAGGACGCGTACCTACCGTCGCTTCCTGATTGAGGGAGAGGCTCTCAGTGTGACTCTTGAGGATTACGAGAAACCTTTAATTATCCTATAGGCTCTTGAGAGTTCTATGGAGGACTATTGATTATAGGTCATGGGTAAGAGAAGTTGATGAGAATCAACGGGATCTAGTTGATTTGCCTAAGGGTAGTAGGGCCGTTAGGAATATGTGGGTTCTCAATATCAAGAAAAAGGCCGATGGATCGGTGTAGAGGTGTAAACTCAGACTGTGGGCGAGATTACCTCAATTCGTTTACTTTTAGCGATTGTTCTGGACATTATATAGATCTGGAGTGAGTTCAGATGAATGTTGAGACTGTTCTCCTGAGTAGGAGTTTTGGATGAGAAGATTTACAAAGAACGACCATCTGGCTTTATTCTTGTAGATTTGGATGATAAGGTCTATCGACTTCGGGAGCTGACATACGACCTTAATCATCAATCTAGACAGTGATATTTGAGATTTCACGAGGAGGTGATATCTCACGGTTTCATGATGATTGAGTAGGATTATCGCGTATACCTTTTATGTTCTTTTGATTCTTTTGTGATCATGTCCTTATGTGAATGACATTCTGTTGACTGGGAATAACAGAGAGTGTCTGATAACCACGATGATGTGGACATTGTCGAGTCATGATGTGAAGTACATGGGTGAAACTCAGTTCTTCCTCAAAGTTAAGATCCAGAGGGATCGTTCGAGACAGGTGTTGAATCTTTCACAGGAGTCCAACATCAAGGGAGTTCTTGAGTGCTTCAAGAAGATCGACTATGACCCTAAAGACACTTTTATCACTAAAAAGGTTAAATTCTAATTGTTGAAATATGCCTTAAGACTTAGGAAAGGGTAAGGGAAATGAGTAGAGTCCGTTGTACTAGTGCATTGAGTAGTCTGATGTACGTAGTGTCGCGTACACGATCAGACGTTTGCTTTGCAGTCAGTATGGTAATTAGGTATCGATCGAATCCTAGAGGGGATCACTGGAGAGCAGTGAAAGGATTTCGAGATATCTCGAGAGAACTGCGGACCTCTCCTTATGTAATAGATGAGGTGAATTGTATTTTGATGGGTATTCAGATACCGACTGGGTTGATGATCTGAATGTATGCAAATCGATATCAGGTTTTGCTGTTTTGGAGTAGCAAGAAACAAACTTATATATCTCTATCTACGATAGAGATTGAGCTTATGAGATGCTCGGTGGCAGTTCAAGAGAGTGTTTGGTTTTGGAGATTTCTGGATCACTTAAGGGTTGTGGAAATAGTGGGAAGTCAGTGATGATTTATTGAGAAAATCAGACCATCCTTGACCACACTTGAGACCCTAAGTATCAGTAAGTTTAAACACATTGATATCTAATACTATATTATGAGAGACTTCACTGAGAATGGTGAAATGACAAATTAAGTACATTACTATATAGCGTGTTGACTGATCCCTTCAATAAACCCATTGTGAGAGATTCCTGTATGAGATATTGGAATCATTGGGTTTGTATGTATATTGACATTTCTCACATTGTATTGATACTTATTGTGTTATATATATGACATGTGTGCATGTTTGAGTCACGAGTTTATTTATTACACTATTTTATTGTCATATATTTTGTGATTTGTTATAATAAATGATATGTCAGGATGGCGTGGTCGACTCTCTCATACGAGTGATCACCTCCAGCTCTAAGTGAGCGGAGATGAGACGGTTTTTAGTTATAAGAGGCTTTGAGAGTGACCCTACTAGAACATAAGTCGCCCTGATATGTGTTCAGGATGAGGTCATATGCGATATAACCGGCATTGACGTACCCACATTCATGTTGCCTGTAAGTAGCCAGATTTGAGATCTCAGATATCACATGCGACTAGTAATATTGACTCTGAGATACTCTCTCTGAGATCTCTAGATAAAGTCTTATATGTAGACTGAGTCCCATACCTGTATAGTATTAGAAAAATCTGACATATGTCATTTGAGAGATGAGGGAATAACACTGTGACACGCGTTTCATACCGCGTGTGATATGACGACCAGGGATAGTGGGAGCATTATTTGAGATACTGATATGATTTTGATCCCCGTTCCCATTGTGTGAAACTCGAGATCCATTGCGTGGGATCTCTTGTACCCTTATCACTTTCAGCTGTTTCTAGAAGTTTTGACTCAATGTTGCTATTTTAGTCTGTTTACCGATGGGCCGGAAGATAAATTGAGTTCTGAGGGACAGGTCTAGTAAAGCAGCTGAATTGAGACTAATAGATTCGAGTTTGGGAAAAGGAAGACCAATTGACATTATATCATTGTGTTATATTCACCGGCATGCCTATTGTTTATCCATGTTGGAATGTAAGTATAATAGTGGATACACAGTCGAGCGTTTATTGGGGATTACTTTTGATGAGTAAAGTAGTTTGATGGATGTAATTAATCTTGGATCTGGGGTGCAGCGAGTTCTTTTGATACTAACGATGACTTCTCGATTATCCTAACAGGTGCATCGAGAGGTCTTTGCTTGCAGGTATACTCGCAGGTCGCACGACGCCCAATCATGTATGAAAGTCTAGCAAGGTGATGTGATCGCATGAGTTGTGATTTTGTGACGGACGTATTATGCCCTCGCGTGCAAGTGAGAGATATTGGTTTAAAATGCCCACGATGGACATTTTAGATAATTAGGTAGGGCTAGTGGGGTAACTCTCACTTACCCATACCTCCCTTAATTCTCTCTCATGTAGATTCATATTAACACAATGAGACTAACCTCTCATTCTAAGGGTGTAGAGAATTATGTGAGATTGAAGAAACCATGAGAGAATGACTTGAGAGAGAATAAAATTGAGGGCTTGAGGAAAAATTTCGTGTAGTGAATTTTTTCCGTCACAACGATCGTCAAACTGAGAGTTGCGACGTTGTGATATTGAGGTGGTGATTCGATTAACATCGTGATCACCATCCCGACCGCGAGATCCGATCGAGGGACATACGCATCGATCGATTGTTTTAGGTTCTACATTCGAGATATTTATTATTATATCCGATCTATTTATTTTTCTAAAAATTATTTGTATATGCTTCCGTTGTGATTGAGTCACTAAAATATCCAACAATCACTTGACTGTTTTTAAGAAAATTATTTTTAATCTAGAGACAATGGAGATGAAGAGGATTCAAGGTTGATTTTTTGTTATATTCGCTGCCTTTATCATACACTACGTTTAGGGATACTATTATATATAGTTGAGATATTTTAACCTTACATGAAGTATACGATATATTATACTCCAAAAAGAAAATGAAATAGCTTGTGGTTGATTTTGAAATTCGGGGAGAATGTCTAGTTACTCGATGGAGGACTCACAAGAGGAATTTAAAAGATGATGTGAGGGGTAGATTGAAATCTAGGAATATATATAAAATATGAAAGTACTTAGAAGAAAAAATACCACATCAATTTTGAATGTTATAGATTGTGGCAAAAGAAGAAGTAATTTGCTCTGAATCGGGGAAAACAAAAAAAAAAAGCAACCAGAGAACTTGGGGTGAAGTTAGTGTTATTGAGACTTACAGTAGTGATGGAGAACTCTTATTCATTTCAGATGGTGACTCCAAGGCCACTGAGGATCAGATTCTTAATTTAGGCTGCACTTTTCGCATGTGTCCTAATCAGAAATGGTTTTCAACATATGGAAATGTCTCTAAGGGTATGAGAAATAATGCACCTTATAAGCTAGCTGGTAATGAAACGGTCAAAATTAGGACATTAGTTAGCATCAGAATGGTATGTTTTATGGGGTTGTGAGGACTCTTGGTGTTGTAAGATATATCCCAGATTAAAAAAAAAAAAAAAAAAAAAAAAAAACCTCATCTCTTTAAGTACACTTGTGAAGGTAGAGTTCTAAAGGTCAACAAGATTGCAAAGGTGCTCTTCTTGTTACGAAATGCTAGAGAAAAACTAATGGGTTACATGTCTTGCAGGGTTCTAGATATAATATATCCACTTATTCTCAATTACATAGTTATGTTATGAGACTATGTCATATGCAGGTCGAACATATGGGTGAAAGTGGAAAGGCTGAATTAAGCAGAAGAGGACTTCTTGATGGACATAGTATCAAGGAGAAGAAAAGAGACAAGTGAATCAAATTCCTTTGGTTAGGTGATGAGTATTTTACTTCCTTAATCAGTGGTTTTGAGTTCAACTTTTGATAATGGAGAAAAATAATTTAAAAGAGCAAATCCCTAAAATAGGATTCACAGTATTCAAATCGAATTAATTGGATGAAAATCTCGATACTGATCAATAAAAATAAGAAAAAAAGGAAAAAAATAAAAAAAGAAAAGAGACAAGTGATAGTTGGAACACAAGATGGTAGGTCCATCATCAGAGATTTGGGAATGGGTTATGGGCCGTTCTTGGTGTGATTCATTTGGGTTGGATTTGAGATAGAGAAATGGAATCCAATCTTATTATGTTTGAAAGAATTTTCCAAAAACACAATTTTCACAAATTATACATAAGTTATTTCTAAATTCTCCCTTGGAACAAATAAAGTTGTAAGTTAAAAAAGTTCAATATGATGAGTTTTATGGTGTAAAATCCGATGTGATAAACTCTGGTCTGGAGATCATATCGATTCCGCTTCCTCTTCGTCTTTTTATCCTTGTGTAAATAATATTTTATTTTATTCTATTTATAGTAATTTTTAAGTGGAATAATTTTACACAAAGAATAAAATAGAATATTATTTAAGGAGGAAAATATTATTTCTCTTATTATAAATTTGGTTTTGATCATGCTGAATAACCTCAGTGAATCACTAATTTTTAAATTTGGTTTGTCACTCATATTTTGTTGTAATAGAGACTTAAATTTTCATGGATTTCATTTATCATATTTGGGATGAATTTCCTTGCCGCATTAATGCTTGTGCAACATAATAAATAAAAATTTTGTAAATTATTCATAAATGAGAACTAATTTTGGACCGTAAAAAGTATTTCAGAACAAAGGAATTAACCCACTCGGTTTGACATGCTCGAGCAACATTTTTGGCTGAGTCCTCGACATAATAGATCGTATCAGTGCTAAATTTTATTACTACTTTATATTTAAGTAGTTGTATGATTTTTTTTTTTTTTTTGGGAACATTTCTTTAATTGAGAAATACAAGGATAGATTTAGCAAAAAAAGGTAAAAATAAAATGAGGAATGCAATGATAGAAGATGAATTCTGGTATAATTTCTTCTTTTTTTTATTTTTTTCTTTCTTTATATCTCTCTTCTGTAAAAATAAAATGAGGAGTGCAATGATACAAGATGGATTCTGCAATGATAGAAGATGGAATCAGAGGTTTCGAGTTTTGATGTGGTTCTTGTGAGTGGGTTATTTTTCAAAATATTGGAGAATAGGGCCTAATTTATTAAAATGTTCGGGTTTTTATTTGCTTTCCAAAATTATTGAACTGATATCGTGGAAATCGATTTTAAAGTGATTTCCATGAAATCGACTTCGGGCTATCCAAAAATGGTTCTTGAATGAAAGGAAAAATAAATAAATAAAATCGATTTTCTCAAAACTATTGATTTCAGATCCAATATATTCACTTATCAAAAGCTTCCATTTTCTAAAGAAAGTCAAATATATTCCATTTTTCTGACCTCATTAACCAAAAGTTTCCATATTTTTATTCCAACGGTGGACTGATATGAAAAATAATTATATATTTAGACTCTCGTTAAAATATAGCCCAATGAAAGTGATCTGTTATAATATATTTTTTATAGAGTTTAATGTATATATTTCTATAAGGGGTTATGATCCTCAAATTAAAGTGTCTCACAACTTTTTGATTCCTTAGAAAGAGAAACTAGGGATACATGTAATTTAAAGAACAAAACCCAGGATCGGAAGATAAATTTGGATCAAAATAGAACCGAACACATTTTCTTCAATTTATTTTATATTTTCCAGTGATTTGATATGAGATCTAGGGACACGTGAATATATTGATTATGGTTTTTATATATTGGAGTCGATTTTTGTCTCCACAGATATCTGCTCTACTAACCCGAACATAGAGCTAGTGCCAAGAATGTTCATCGTATCAGATGGAAAAGTTGTGAAGACCCCACCTGGGCTGCCTTGGCGAGGGGACTCTGATACTCAAGTCAGTATATGTGATAAAATAAAGACTAATAGTAACCGTAAATATCATAACTCCGATCGTGTATAGAGTAGAATACAAAAGCATTTCTCTGATCATATAGAATCGGCTATAGAGTCATATCTCTGATCGTATAAACTTGAGCATGAAACCTTAACTTCATCGGTGTATGTAAATGGATATGAAACTCCCCTCTAAATGACATATAGAATTGGGTATAGAACTCCCATCTAATTGATGTATAGAATTGGGTGTGGAACCACCCTTTGACTGATGTATAGAATTGCTTCTCTCTCATATGTAAAAACTAAATCCCCTCTAAGAGTTACCTATGTTCTGTATTTATAGCCTTCCAAGGGGTATAGAAAATCTTAGTTTTCTTTTGTTTGAGATCTTTTTACATGGTAGGAATTGTAATTCAAGACTAATGGAAGATTTAGACTTCCTTGAGATTAAAGATGATTTAGAGTTTTAGAAAAATTCATTTCCTTCGTAAGAGTCCATGAGAATTAAAATCCTATAGGAATATAGAAAAATTTGAACTTGGAGGTGATTGCCTTCTTTATCGGATAAACATGAATAATTTTGAAAACCTATTAAATAGGATATCATTATTTGCTCCCACTCTTAATGACATTTTGAGGAAATGGTATTAGGAATAGAGTGGATCAGAAGAGACCTCTCGGGAGATCGAGATGTCAGGAAACTGAGAGGTCGAGAGACCAACAAGTTGAATGATCAAGAGATTGAGAGATCCACAGGTCGAAAGATCAAGAGATTGAGAGACCGATAGGTCGAACGATCGAGAAATGGTGAGACTGACAGGTCAGATGATCGACAGATAGCACAGGTCGAATGATCTTGAGATGGTGAGACCGACAGGTCGAACGATCAAGAGATTTTGAGATTGACAGGTGAAACGATCGAGAGATGGTGAGATTAGGTCGAATGATCGAGCAGTTGAGTGACCAACAGGTTGAACAATCAAGGGATTGAGAGACCGATAGGTCAAATGATCAAGATGGTGAGACCGACAGATCGAGCAATCGAGAGATGGTGAGACCAATAGGTCGAATGATCGAGCGATTGAAAGACCGACAGGTCGAACGATCGAGCAGGGCGGTATATGCCCGTTCGGGGAGATAAATTCCGACGATAGATTAGGGCGTCATGGGCCCACTCAAGGAGTTAAATTCTAGTGATGGTCTCCCTTCAGGAGGATTCATTAGAATTCTATGATAGGAAATAAACAAATGGACTGTCAGAAAGAAAAGTATAGGGGGTCTTACTCGATGAGGGATTTATTTTGCTCAAGGGAGAGGCGGGAAGGCTTACTTACAGTAGATGCGTAGATTCTCTGACAGGTCAAACGATTTTGAGATTACAAGATCAACAGGTCGAGTTATTAGTAGATCGGGGGATCGGGAGATTGAATGTTCAACAAGTCAGGCGATCCGGAGGTCAGGCAATTAGGAGAAAATATAGGACCAAGAGATAGAGTCAATAAGAGACTCCCTCAGTAGGTTGTAGGCTTAGTGAGCTTTCAATCTAGTAGTGATAAGTTTTTTAAGCCATTCGGGCCGTGAACCATCAAAATCTTAGACAATATTGAGAGCCGAGCAGGTGTCTAATTGGGAGGGGCAACAATTAGGAGACACAAGATTGAGAAATATTTTACTTTGAGAAAGGATTTTACTTGCTTTGCCAAGAACAAATTGAGTGATCTATTAAAGGTCAGTTGACAGATTGAGAAGTTAAGTGTCCAAGAAGTTAGAAGATTGAAAATATGAGAGGCCAAAGGGTCGGGGACTAACAGGTCGTGAGATTGATAGGTCAGGTTATCGAGAGGTCGAGAGGTTGAGAGATCAAATAACTAAGGGATCGAGTGACTAAGAGGTTGGATGATTGATAAATCGAGCAGCCGAGAGATCGAGTGATCGATAGATCATGTGATCGGGAGACTAAGCGATCGAGTGATCGAGTGATTAAGGGATCAAGTGACTGGTGACTAACAGATCGAGTGACTAGGAGATCAACAAAGCAACAAGTTAAGTGACCAAGAGATCGAGAGACTGACGGGTCAAATGATTCAAATTATCGGGAGATCGATAAACCAACAAGAAATTGAGACATCGACAGGTCGAACGATGGAGAGATCGACAGGTCGAACGATAGAGATATCAATAGGTCAAACAATTCAAATGATTAGGAGGTCGATAGACCAATAAGAGATTGAGAGACCGACAGGTCGAACGATGGAGGGACTGACAAGAGATTTAAGTAAAAGTGTCTGACTGAGCAGTAGTCGAGAGTGTAAAGTGTTTGTATTATGAAAAGCAAAAGTAGAAGATTCAAAAACTGACATGGAATTTGTGTTCCAATAGAATGACATAACTCTCGATGAGTGAGAGGCTAAAGATCGATACGAGAGAGAATAGGGCCAGAATTTGCATTCATGAGTGTTGGCTTATTGTTAAAGGTGTTGTAGTTGATGGGGTATTAGGCGTCAGAGCCACGAGAATATACTGGAGCAATGTTGCAGCTGATGTGATTTCGAAAGAAAGGGAGCTAAATCCCGTCTGATTCAGTAATAGCCACAAAAAACCAAGAGAAAGGGAGTTGGATCCCATTCGAAGCCGGAAGCTCATCAATAGAAAACTGAGAAAGGAGAGTTATATCCTATCCTCATGCAATATAGAAGACAGAAGGAGAGAGTCGAATCTCGTCCGGGGCGCTGGGGCCCTAAATAGAAAACCAAGAGAAAGCACATGCGTAACCCATATGAGATGTATGATTACAAGTATAAGTCATATGTATTCATTAGGAGTTGTATCCAAGAGAGTTCCATTAAGAGATTTCAATTGAAAGAGTGTGCCAGGTTTGTCCATCATGCAGATGCATCCCTAACGATAAACTCTATTTAGGAGGACTTCTTTGAAAAATTTCATACAAAAGGATAGACTATGTTGCCTGTTCGGGAAGATAAATCCTACCGATTGACTTTGTTCAGGGAGGACTCGTTCGTTTGATAGATAAAGGTGATCATTGCCTATTCGGGGAGATACCGACAGGTTGACTGATCAAGAGATAGAGAGACTAACAAGTGATCGGGAGAGTTACAGATCGAGAGATCGGGAGATCGACTGGTTTGCAAATCGAGTGATCGAGAGATCAACAGATCACCAAGTTGAGTAATCGGGGGATTGGGAGATTGAGATACTGAGAGGCCCGAGAGATCGAGAGATTAAGATATCGAGAGGTTGACAAGTCTAGTGAACAAATGATCTAGAGGTCGAGAGACTGACAAGAGATTGAGAGGCCAATAGGTCGAACAGTTGAAAGATTGATAAGAGATTAAGAGGCTGACAGGCCGAACAGGTGAAAGATTGACAAGAGATTGAGAGGCCGACAGGCCGAACGATGAAGAGACCGATAGGTCAAATGATCGAATAATCCAAAGGTCAAGAGACTGACAAGAGATTGAGAGGCCAACAGGCCAAACGTTTGAGAGACCAACAAGAGGTTGAAAGGGCTGACAGGCTAATAGGGTGAGAGACCGACAAGAGATTGAGAGATCGATAGGTCAAACAGTGGAGAGACTGATAGGTCGAATGATCGAATGATCTAGAGGTTGAGAGAATGACAAGAGATTAAGAGGCTAACAGGTAGAACAGTGAAGAGACCGACAGGTCAAATGATCGAATGATCCGGAGCTTGAAAGACTGTCAAGAGATTGAGAGACCAACAAGTCGAATAGTGGAGAGATCGACAGGTCGAATGATCGAATGATTTGGAGGTCGAGAGACTGACAATAGATTGAGAGATTAATAAACCGAATAGTGAAGAGGTCGATAAGAGATTGATAGGCCAATAGGCCGAACGGTGGAGAGACCGATAGGTTGAATGATCGAGGACGGCATGGGCCCGTTTAAGGAGATAGATCTAATTGGTAGATCGGGGCGACATGGATTCGTTCGGGGAGATAGATTCCATCGGTAGATCGTGGCTACATAAACCCGTTCGAGGAGATAGATCTTATTGGTAGATCGGGGCGACATAGGATCGTTTAGAAAGATAGATCCTATCGGTAGATTTAGGCGACATGGACCCATTCAGGGAGATAGATCCCATCGATAGATTGGAGCAGTATGGGCACGTTCGGTGAGATAGATCCTATCGGTAAATTGGGTTCGTCCGGGGAGATAGATCCTATTGGTCGAGACGATATGGACCTATTCGGGGAGATAGATCTCATTGGTACTTCGGGGTGGCATGGGCCCTTTCGGGGAGATAGATCACATCAATAGATCGGGGCAGCATAAGCCCATTTAGAGAGATAGATCTCATCAGTAAATCGGGATGACATGGACCCATTCAAGGAGATAGATCCCATCGGTAGATCGGGGTGACATGGGTCCGTTCGAAGAGATAAATCTCATTAGTAGATCGGGATGATATGTGTCCATTTGGGGAGATAGATCCTATCGGTAAATCGAGGCAGTATGGGCCCGTCCGAGGAGATAGATTCAATCAGTAGATCAGGACGACATGGACCCGTTCAGGGAGATATATCCTATCAGTAGATCGGGCGGTATGCGGCTGTTTGGGTAGATAGATTCTATCGGTAGATTGGGATAGCATGAGTCCGTTTGAGGAGATAGATCTGTTTGGTAGATCAGGGCGGCATAGGTTTGTTCGAGAAGATAGATCCCATTGGTAGATCGGGGTGACATGGACCCGTTCAAGAAGATAGATCCCATTGATAGATCGGGGTGGTATGGGCCCGTTCGTTCGATAAAATATCATAAGATAGATAGATAATAAATTATCCACACAAGATTGAAAGAATGAGAGTGAGAGACTTGCCTAACGAGGGCTATCCACGACTGCCTTGTCTCGGTTGTCACATAGTCGAATGAACTCAGGTTGTTGAGTGGAAGTAAAGCAAAGTTTGAAATTTCTACAACTGGTCTATCAATCATTCCCACAGATGGTGCCAATCTGTTGGAGCCGATTTTTGCCTCTATAAATATTTATTCTTCTAACCCAAACATGGAACCAATGCTAAGAATGTTCACCGTATCAGATTGAAAACCTACAAAGATCCCACCGGGGCGACCCGGTGGTAGAACTCCGATACTCAAGTCAGTATGAGTGATAAAATACAAATTGATAGTAGCCATAGATATCATACCTCCGATCGTGTATAGAGTAGAATATGAAAGCATAGCATACCTCTGATCGTATAGAATCGGTTTTAGAGTCATACCTCTGATCGTATAAGATTGAGCATAAAGCCCTACCTTTCTCGGTGTATGTAAATGGATATAAAACCCTCATCTGAATGATATATAGAATTCGATATGGAACTCTCCTCTGACTGATATATAGAATTAGGTGTGGAACCCCCCATTGACTGATGCATAGAATTGCCTCTCTCTCGTGTGTAAAAATTGAGTCCTTTCTGAGGGTTACCTATGTTCTGTATTTATAGCCTTCAAAGGGGTGTAGAAAACCCTAGTTTCCTTTTACCTGAGATCTTTTTAAATAGTAGGAATTGTAATTCAAAACTTATGAAAAATTTAGACTTTCTTGAGATTAAGAAAGATTTAGAATTTTAGAAAGATTCATTTCCTTCGTAAAAGTCCTTGACAATTAAAATCCTATAGGAATACAGAAAGATTTGAACTTGGTGATGATTGTCTTTCTTATCGGATAAGTATGAATGATTTTGGAAACCTGTTAAACAAGGTATTATCATTATCAAATTAGAGTTTTTAACGTTTAGTATTAGAGAAGTTCATGCTTAAATCACTTAGACATTGTGATAAAAATTGGATTTTTGATTTTTCAAAATTTTATGTTGAGGAAATTAGGGTTCTTTAATTTTTGAAATTTAAATCATTAAACAAGGGATTCGGAAAAGAGAATTTTTGTCTCTTTCAAGAAAGTTCTGTCCATCGGATTTTAGAAACAAAATCAAAGTTAAAAAAAAAAATGGAGTCAGAAAAGAGATTTTTCATCTCTCACATATCAAAACAAGAAATATATATGTATAAAAAGAGTAGGAGGATCTCTCTCTCTGGCAATTCGGTTAGGGTTGCTGGGTACGATGGCGGACAGAGGGAGATTAACAGTTACCATTAAAAATGCCACAAAAAAGGATATTGCTTGGGTTCGAACCTGGACCCAAGCAAATATGCAGAAGTGGCATCAATCGTTGAACTAGTATACCAAAACAATTAAATCTTCTTTAGGATTCAGAGCCACAATTGTTGGGCTGCTAGGCCCGCACCCATTATGAATTGGGCCTATTAAGAATTGATTGATTAAGTTTAGATTGGACCTGGTATTAACACTTTGGCACAATAATTACAACTTAAGTTGGACTTAGATGTGAATTGAGCCATTGAGCCAAATTTTGAGAAAGAATTATTGGGCCACTAGCTCCAGACTCTTGAGAATTATTTAAGACCCATCATCATTTAGACTTAAGTAACTCTAATGGACCATTGGGCCATTGATTGAATAATTAAGATTGGACCCAAATAGTGAACCATTATTTTTATTAAAATAATGCCCTCACAGGCCCAACTATCTGGTATAAAATTAGACATAGGTCCAATTAAAGTTTTAATTTGGAGTTTAGATATTTATTATGTATATATTTTGAGATATTATAATTAAAACAATATCTCATCAAAGTAAACTCTATTGTGAAAATTATTTTATTTTGAAATATAAAAGGATATGCATATGTAACATATATGAATATTGATCGACCTAAAGGAAGGTTAATATTCTAGTATAATTGTGTGTGTATCTACTGTAATAAACACATGATAATTATTTGGTTTTACGTGTAAATTGTGAATTGGTTCAAAGAAAAGTTTACAATTTGACATGTTAATTAATTATCAGTATTTGATTACTGTATCATGACACCACTTACAATTTAATTATTTTGTTCAAAAATGAAATATTAATAGAGTTACCAGTATCTTATTATAGGAATTATATTTATTTGAATTATTAATTAATTGTTTTAGGCTATTGTGAGCATATTTTTTATTTTTTATTGTTTTTTATTCAGTTTTATCTTCTACTTCTATGAATATTAATTCCCAACTTAGTTCAATTCCTATGTTGAATAGCTCAAATTTCAAATCATGACAAGAAAATCTACTTATAGTTCTTGGAGTCATGGATTTAGACCTTGCATTAAGGTTTGACCCTCCTCTATTATTTACTGATAAGAGTACCTTAGAAGAAAAGAGAGAGATGGAAACATGTGAGAGGTCAGATTGTATGTGTGTAATGATTATGAAATGGGCCATCCGAGAGACATTAAGAGATTCCATGTCTGATTTTATCACGATAGTTAAAGCTTTTCTTGTGGATATTAAGAAACGTTTTGTCAAGAATAAAAGTTTGAGATTGGTATACTTTTGACAAAACTAATCTCGATGCAATATAAAGGTCAAGGCAATATTAGGGGAGTATATCCTTCTGATATCCTATCTTGCTTCAAAACTGAAAGCACTCATGCTTGAACTTTCTGAGAACTTGCATGCGCATTTGGTTTTCATATTTCTTCCTGCACAGTACAATCAGTTAAAAGTGAGCTACAACTATCAGAAAGATACTTGATCTCTAAATAAACTCATTTCGCACTGTGTTCAGGAAGAGGAAAGGTTGAAACAAGGCAAGACAGAAAGTACACACTTAACTACTAATGACAAAGGAAAGGAAAAGAAAAGAAAGTAGGGTAAAGATGCTATAGGTACAGCATTGCAAAAAAGTAACATAAGGTACTGAGTGAATCGAGAAAGAAGGGTTGCTTTTCTATGGTGCTAAAGGATACAAGAAGAAGGAATGTATCAACTACCATACCTGGCATGCTAAGAAAGGTATGTTCCTTGGTTTGGTTTGCTCTAAAATTAATTTAATTTCAGTGTCAGGACATACTTGGTGGCAAGATTCTACTGTTACTACTCATATCCGTGTGTTTATGTAAGGTTGTCTAAGCTGTTGACAGCCAACTAATGGTGAAAGACACATCTATATAGGTGATGGTAATAAAGTTCTAGTTGAAACCATCGATAGATTTAAGTTATTGTTAAGAACTGGATTGTATTTGGATCTATATGAAACATTTATTGTACCCTCTTTCAGATAGAATTTGATTTTTATTTCTGTATTGGATAAATTTGGTTTTACTTTTTATTTTAGAAATAGAAAAATTAGTTTGTTTCTTGATTCAAAATTAATTAAGTCTAGTTCTTTATCAGAATCTAATAATTTTTATCTACTTAATACTGTCACATCTTTTAATGAATTCATACAAATGAGTACTTAAAGAATAATGAGCCTAATAGCTCAACTATGCCCAGTGGGAGGATTCAAGGACCAATTAAGGATCCTACTTCCAATCCATTAAGGGGTAAAGAAATTCCAACTAATTTTTCTCACAGAAGTAGTCATAAAAGCATACTAAAACATTGCTTTCCAATTAAGAGTGAGATTCTCACTATGACTCTTGAGAATGATGAGGAACCTAAAATGGTACATGAATCTCTTAGGAGTCCTACAAAGGGTCAATGGTTGAAGGCCATGAAGAAGAAATGAACTTGATAAAAATAAACAAAATTTGGGACTTGGTTAATTTACCTGAAAGTAAAAAAGCTATTGGGAACAAATGAGTTCTCATGATTAAGAAAAAAGCTTATAGATCGATTAAGAGTTATAATACTCATTTGGTAGCCAAGGATTACATATAAATAAAGGGCGTGAACTATGAGAAGACCTTCTCCTTTGTAGTCAAATTTATCTCGATCCATTTACTTCTAACTATTGTCGCAAATATAGATTTAGAGTTACATCAAATGAACATTAAAACTGTTTTCTTGAATGGGAAATTAGATGAGAAGATCTATATAGAACAACCATCTAGTTTTATTCTTATAGAAAGTCGATATATGGCCATCTGTTTACTTCTAGCTATTGTTGAATCAAAAGTTAATATATGACCTCAAACAGTCATCCAGGTAGTGATACTTAAGATTTCATGATGAGATAATATCTAATGGTTTCGTAATAATCAAGGAGGATTATTGGGTGTATGTTAAATGTTCTGATAATTCTTTATGATTCTGTCTTTGTATGTGGATTAGCTAGAAATAACAAAGAATATCTGATGACCATTAAAATATGGTTATCATCGAGTTTTGACGTAAAGGATATGGGTGCGGTTGAGTTTATTCTCGGATTTAAGATCAAAAGGGATCACTTGAGATGGATTTTAGCTCTTTCACAAGAGCCTTACATTAGAAAAATTCTTGAACTCTACAAAATGAATGATTGTAAACTCATAGATACTCCTATTACTAGGGTAATAGCTTGAGTCTTGAGATGCGCCCTAAGACTCAAGAAGAGATAATAGGTAGGAAAGGAGTTCCTTATGCTAATGTAGTGGGTAGCCTTATGTTTACAATCTTGTGTCCATGTCCAAATATTTGTTGTGTAGTCCGTTTGATGAGTAGGTACCAGTCAAATCCTAAAAGGGGTCATGGAGAGCAGTGAAGAGGATTTTGAGGTATTTAAAAGGAATTGCGAACTTCTCCTTGTATTATGGAGGAAGTGATTTGTGTTTAGTAAGATATTCAAACCCTGATTGGGAAGGTGATTTGGATAAACACAAATCGGCATCAAGTTTTAATTTTTTACTTAACAATGGCACTATATTATAGAGTAGCTAGATGCAAACTTGTATATCATTATCCATGATGGAGGCTGAGTTTGTTACATACTCAGCAATAGTTTAGGAGGGTGTTTGACTAAGGAGATTCCTAAATGGCTTAGGGGTTGTGACAAAAAATGGGAGCCATTCATTGTGTACTATGACAATCAAACTGCCATTGCCCACATAAGAGACCTTAAGTACCATTATAGGACCAAACACATTGATGTCAGGTATAATTACATAAGAGACATCATCAGCAAGAGAGAAGTGATGATAAAATATATATCTATGCACAGATAATAGCTAAACCCCTTACTAAGTCCATTGTGAGAGATTTTTTTGTGAGACACGTAGAATCATTGGGTTTGCATAGTTTTTAAACATTTCTCTTACTTAATATACTAATGACTCAATGCTTGTTATTAATAATAATGATATGTACATTATTTAGCTATTTTTGAGTTGTTCTATTTTTATTGCACTTATTCCATATAATGAGATGATAAGATATATTTTGATAAAAAGATATGTCAAGCAAGCGAGGTTGATTCTTTCATATGAATAACCAACTCTGGCTCTGAGTGAGCTGAGATGAGACAGTTTCTAAGTGTAAAAGATTTTGAAAGTGGCCATATTTAGAACATAAGTCATCTTTATATGTGTTCAAGATGAGATCATATGCATATATAACCATCATAGATAGACCCACAATCCATGTAGCCTGTATGTAGCCAGGTTTGAGATCTCAGAAGTCATTTGCATCTTGAAATGTCATCTCTAAGGTATTCTCTCTGAGATCTCTGGTAAGTCTTACATATAGACTGAGTCCATATCATACGGTATTAGAAAAATTAAACATATGCCCTTTTGAGAAATAGGGGATTAACACTATGGTACATGATTTAAACCATGTGTAATGTACGACTGAGATTAGTAGGAGCGATATTATTTTGAGACGATGTATTTTTATTAATCCCTTTGCCCCACTGTGTGAAAGCCTAAGCTTAATGGTGGGCTCATATGTGTGCTCTTATTACTTTTGACTGTTTTTTAATGTCTTCATTTAGTGTAAGCTACTTTAGTATGTTTACCAATAGCTTTGGAGATAAATAATGTATACGGGACATGTCTAGAAAAGCAACTGAATTGAGACAAAGAGATTTTGGTAGAGAAAAAGAAGATCAATAGACATTACATTCGTACTATTGTATTCACTTGCTAGCTTATTATTTTTGTCCATGTTGGGATGTGAACATAATAGTAAATATATGATCGAGCAATTATTTGGGGATTACTTTCAATGAGGAAGTAACTCGACAAATGAAATGCATTGAGTTTGGGGTACAACGAGTTTCTTATACTAACATTGATTTCTCGATCACCTTAACTAGTACATCGAAAAGTCTTTACTTGTAATGTACTCACTGATCGCATGACATCTGATTCTGTATGAAAAATCCTGGGGGTGATATTATAGATCATGTGAGTTGTGATCTTATGGTGGACGTAAAATGCTTGTTATGTGCAAGTAGGAGATATGAGATAATTATGCCCATACAGGCATTTTTGTCCTTGATATTTAAATTTAAATTCAAAATTAAAATGAAAGGGAAGTTAGGGGAAATGGTTAAGTTGAGTTAACCACCCCTCCCTTTAGACAATAATTTTAAGGGTGTGAGACACAAAAGAATTGGGAGATCTTCCAAAATTATTATACACATTTAAGAGAGAAAAATATACAAAATATTGGGCATTAAAAATCACTTGAATTTGGAGCATGGTGTAATGGGAAAAGTATTGGTTCGATTATTCATGATCAATACTACGATTGGCTTGAAATATTCGAGTGGAAATCGAACACGGTTTAGAGATATAATTTTTTTTTTTTTTTTGTTTCTGCATTTAATTTTGGTAGAATAAATCCAATATAATGAAATTGTTTATCTTCATGATTATTATGGGATATACAGTAGTAAGTTCAATGCTATTTGACATTAGATGTCAGAGCATGGTTATGTGAACGTGACGCTTAGATGATAATTATATGTTAATTTAATAATTTAGTGTCATCAAATCATAATCTAGATCATAATATCTATACAATTCTTAAACTTAGAGCTAACATGGCTTATATTGTGCATAGGTGTTCAACGTTTATTAATACTTACATACTCATGCTAGTTATGTATATGAACTCTACATTTTGATGGCAATAATTAATTATGTATGGATACAGGTGTTTGTCAAGATGATATACAATATATTGAGAAAACAAAGATAATATGTTATCTAGTTACTATGACAAAGATAATTCTTAGTTGGTGATGAGACATGATCCAAACAACAATCAGTGCAGTATCTTGGTGCTTGAAAGCCTGACGTGACACCCATGGTCACGAGAGGCCTAGCTCACGAACTGAACAACAAACATATCGATCAGGATGGTACGACCGATCCACAAGCGTATTCGGTAAGATCGAATGGTTATCCCCTTCACTCGACCGATGACTACCGAATACTTAAAGGACTGATCACTTCAACTCCTAAGCGATAATATTCAACCGAATCTAACCTTAATTACATTTCCTATAGTACGAAATGCATCTCTTGGATAAGGAAAGAAACCTTTGAGAATCTAATCCATAAGGGAAAAAATCCCTTCTATATCTAGACTTTCTAAATGATAACGATTTTAAATCCTTGATATTTAAAAATCTAAAATCTTCGGATGGCATCGTAAGGAAACTAGGGTTGGAATACCCCGAGTACACACAGCTTTTACGGTACTCCATATAAAACCTTTCGATACATCATAGCTAAGTAGGTTCTCTAGGCTTCACACAAGGCACACGAATCATAGAGAGATCCATTCTCCCTTCATCTCTGAGTCTGTTTTCATTTCTTTCAAAAATTGCTCTTTCTAACTTGAGCGTCGGAGCCTCCCCCGTCGGTGCACCCTTCGGTGGTCTTTTACAAGTTTCAAGCATTTTTATTAAGTAACCGTTCGAGTCACAATGAGCTAAATCTGTGGAGTTGAAACCCATCTCCAATAGATTGGCACTGTTTGTGGGAAAACAAACTAATCACTAGTCTTTCTCACCAACCTTTTGTTACCAAACGAAGTATGACTACAATCAAGAGAAAAAGGCCAATCATCAGATTTGATGGCTATGATCTGATCGGGCTTAATCCTATTGCAATAATCCTCTAGTCATCACACCTAAAATAAGGTCTCATACGGTCAAAAGGGTCCTCATCGACCAAGGCGTAAATTGCGACATCCTTAATTGGGACGCTTTTTAGCGAATGGGCCTCAATGTTTTACATCTTCAGCCTCTAACTGGATCCCTCAAGGGATTATCCAGCGAAAGCATTTATCCAAAGGGAATCACCTCCCTCATCATGACTTTGAGGACTTCCCCCCCTAACCATGCCACTGTCAAAACCGCCTTCCATATGGTGAAACTATTCTCACCATACAATGCCATCCTCAGCTAATTGAGTATAGATGAGCTGGAAGTATTACCCAGCACTAGACATATGAAGATGAAGTTTAGAATATCAGAAGGGGTTGCTACTATTCAGAGTGATCCCGACCCTTACGCCTACTTCACTAACAGAGACGAATAGGAGAATTTTTCAATTGCCATCCTAGAACTCAGAGGCGACATCGAACTAATGAACAAATCAGTACCAGGAGAAGAAGTGATTGAAATTCTCTAACCGATAACCTTACTCGAACTGTTCAAATTAGAGCTGACCTGTCTATGTTCTTATGAGGGGCAATTGTTAGTTGTCTGTGACGATACTCTAGAGTTTTCACTTGGTCCCCCGAGGACATGCCCGACATTGATCCGTCAATCATTATTCACAAGTTAACCATAAACTCCAGCTACAAGCCGATCAAGCAGAAGAAGAGGGTGTTTGCCCTCGAACGTCAATGAGCCATTTAAGAAGAGGTCCAAAAGCTGCTAACCGTCGAGTTCATCCGTGAAGTCAAGTATCCTGAATGGCTAGCCAACATGGCCCTGGTGAAAAAAAGCCAATAGTAAATGGAAGATGTTCATAGACTTCACAGACCTTAACAAAGCATGTCCAAAAAACACCTACCATCTCTCGAATATTGACAAATTGGTGAACAATTCTTCAGGCCACCAACTTTTAAGTTTCTTGGATGCCTAGTCAGTGTATAATCAGATATGAATGGTACCCAAGTCATGCCTTTCGGTCTAAAGAATGTGAGAGCAACATTCCAATGGTTAGTTAATGAAATCTTTAAAAGTTAGCTCGGTCGAAATATAGAAGCATACATAGATGACATCCTCATCAAAAACACCAATGTGGAAACCCATGTTGCTGACCTCGAGGAAACCTTTCAGACACTCGAATGCTACAACATGCGGTTAAATCCCGCTAAGTATGCCTTTGGTATCACGTCAGGTAAGTTCTTGGGCTTCATAATCACCAAGCGTAGGATTGAGGCAAATCCCAAGAAGATACAAGCCATTCTGGACATGTTACCACCTTAAACACTAAAGGAGGTGCAGCGCCTTGCCGATCAAATAGCGACTCTAAGCTGATTCATGTCGAAAGTTGGAGAAAAGAACAAACCTATCTTCAATGCTCTGAAGAGTTCCCAACAGTTCGCGTGGATGCTTTAGTGCCAAATAGCTTTCGAACGACTCAAAGCGTACCTTATGACTCCTCTGTTACTCTCCCTTCTGATTCCTGATAAGAAACTCTACCTTTACATCTCTATTTCTGATCTGGCACTTTTCTCTATCTTTGTAAGACATGACTCAACTATTTAGAAACCGATCTATTACATCAGTTGGACACTTAAGGGAGCCGAAGTCAATTATCAATTGATTGAGAAGATAACATACGTATTGGTCATTTCGGCCAGACGCCTTCGGCCATACTTTCAGACCCATACCATCGCGGTACTTATTGATCAACCGTTGAAACAAATCTTCCAAAAGATAGATACCTCTGGCCATCTAATCAAGTGGAGTGTTGAATTGGGCGAATTTGACATCCGGTATCTATCACGCCCCGACCCGCAGGTCAAGCATGCGAACAGACCGCCGTGACTCCTCAAGGCACGAGTATGCCCTACTCACACATCGAGGTAACGTAAGGCTAATATTAAGACCACTAAGTCAAAATCATATAGCGAAAGATTTAAATATGATAGTTTCAATAAAAATTTTCTTTAAAAACATTTGCCTCCAATTTACATATAATATTTACATGCATGGTCCAATCTAAACAAGGATGGGTATGATCACATACCCGGCAGCGTCTCTCAGTAAGGCTCGTAGAACAATACCTCAAGATAAGCCAAGTATAGTATAAACTAAAAATATAAATATGAGGGGTGAGTATAATTTACATACTCAGTAAATGAGGTGCAATGACTATATAATGATAATAAATGTATTTATGAAAGTGGCAAGTCAAACCATCATTTTCAAATTATATCTCATTCATTTGTAAATACATCATGTAATTCAAAATAATATGCATCCTTATCATCAATCACGAATCATAGGGTGTCAAAAACGCATTCTACCCATAGTTTGGCCTAATTAGGGTAAAATCTACCAAGGGGTCACCAAAATGCCATAAGAATGAAACACATATATTTCTCCCCTTCCCTTTGTGTTGACACGGTCCTTACGTGATGCTCGTCTATTGGATCCGTTGGTCAAAGATAGAGGACTCAAACCCCTACTCCCGTGCTACCTCACTACGTCACCTCATCGGGAAAACCCTCAATACCGTGGTCGGGAGTGTACTATAACCACTATACACCATCCCATAATCATACACATGTGTCATACATCATCATTTATTAATATTTACTCATAAAACATGGCACTGTCAGGTCATCATAATATCAGGATGTAATTGTCACAAACATCATTTCAAAACATGCCACAAACACTAAAACATTTCTAAATCGCATTTAAAATTTATTTATAAAAATCATGATCAAAAATATTTTTCATTCAAAGTCAGAAATAGTAGTCCCATTCACCTTGACTGGGGAGGGTACGCCACTCCCCCTAACTATCTTCGTTTCTCGAACGAGTCACTCCTCGTACGAAAACGTAACCCTACACCTAAGTTAAACAATATGTATCATTCATCAATTCAATTTCTTTGAAAATATTATATTATTGGATTATAAGATACATATAGAAATATTCTCTTTCATAAGATTAAATCTCAAATTTCATACTTAGAGAAAAATTCATACAAAACCTATCACGCACAAGTTTAATAAAATCATGATATCTTCTAAATCTTCATCGGATTCAAATGATTTAAATTTTATCTTAAAGAGAAGACATATATCTCCAATGTTTATCTTTATATCATCTTCAAATTCTGAACACGCGAATTTATAAAATTTTATAACTTTTTCAGCTTAAGTTCCTAAAACTAACTCTGCACAATTTTGGGAGAATTTTCATATCTCCCAGTATATTTCTCTAATTTAAGTGATTCTTATCTCAAATTGAAGATAAGACATAAATCTAAAACATTCTAGTTTTGACTATCCACATATTTTAAATGTATAATTTTATAAAATTAATTTTTTATCTCAGTTTCAGTTTTAGAACTACTTCTGCATAGTTTTAGTAAAAACATCATAACTTTCTATATACAACTCTGATTTAAGTGATCTTTATCTTAAATTAAAGATCAGAAAGAGATCTAAACGTTTATGTTTAGCGTTTCTCCAAATTCCATGCATACAATACCTTAAAAATTTATATAAATTACTGGTCGTACACAGAATATGAAACAAAGTTAGTGAAATATGCTAAACTTCCAAAAATCATCAAAAATCGATTCTTTCATGAAATGCTTTACATGATATACCATTTTAAAGTCTAGGAAGTCTAATTTATAGAGAAATAAATGGCTTAGATTTTTGTTCTCTATATAATGATATATTATAAAAATACTACATAAAACTCAATATAAAAATCAATATCTAGCATGCTTGTATGGATACAAATGTAACTAGTCATCAAATAATTTAATCCTAACACAAGTTAAGATATGTTACTTCCTTTGTAAGATCTCTTACTAGCAATATATTAGCACTTCCTTTGAATCCTTAAATTTTTATCACCTTAGCAAAAATTAAATCACCATTATCATGAATTTCTATATAACACTTTTATACTTTCAATTGAAATTCAAGAACTTCCAAAAATATTCTTACCTCTTTGGCTCCATGGTTGAACTCAAAATGGATATGAAGTCTACAAAATTTCTTGCAGGGGATGGTTTGAATGAAGAAAATGAGCCAGTTCTATTCCTAAGCAAGTTCTTTTATAAATCTAGCAAAATGTCATTGACCATTGGATCATTTCATGCATCATCTCAACTTTCCACTTGTCCTAACACTTAAACCATGCAATTGTTGGTTCAAGAAAGCTTCATGCACTCCATTAGGTGTCTTGTGGACGTCCATGTCAAGGGGAGAGGTGTCACAAGTTAGCACAAACTTTTCTAATTAGACTTCATGCATAAATTTCCATTCAATGACCTTTCATGCATAAATTTCCATCTAATGAGCTTTCTTGAATGTGGAACAATCCTATGTGGCCACTAATCAACCTTGCTGCCCTCTTGACCAATCATTTGGCTCCAATTGTCCATCCTTGAGTGGTTTGCAACTTAATCCCTCAATTTTCCTTAATTACATTTGGACCCCTAACTTTTAACAATTTGTATTTTTGGTCCTTATGAAATTTTGTTCAAAATTCCTTAAAAATATGAAATTTCATTTAAATGTCTTTATTTAAGTCTATAGGCCATTTTTTAGCCATAATTGACTACTTTATGTCTTGCCAGCGTTTGTTCAGAAGGTTTTCGGTTTACCAAGAAAATTTTTGGTTTTCGCGATTTTGAGACGAAATCTCAAATAAATAAATAGATAATTAAAATTTCATTTTAGATGTCTCAAAAAGATGTTAATATATATATAATTATGAGGAGTGGTACATGTTACACAGTCACTGGAAATCGATGTTATGGTATCAGTCTCGACCTACAATCAAAGGCCAAGCTTTGGCTGACTTTATTCTTGGATGCACCCTCCGAGTTACCGCTGAACCTGAGTTTACTGACAGCCCTAGTGAATGGTCATTGTCAGACTGGACTATACATGTCGATGGATCCTCAAACTCTTTGGGTAGTGACACCAGATTTATACTGATGTGTTTGGATAACTTCAAAGTGAAATATGCCCTCCGCTTCGATTTCGGAGCCACTAACAACCAAGAGAAGTATAAAACCTTGTTGACAAGAATCTGAATTGTAGCCAACATGGGAGCCCGAAGTGTTTGGATATTTATAGATAGCCAACTGGTAATCAAACAGATTGAAGGGGGTCTACGAGACTAAAGATCCAACCATGGCTAAATACCTAAGCAAGTTACATGAGATGATGGCTAAACTAGGCATAGTCAACACTCAGCAAATCCTTTACTCAGAAAATGCACGAGTTAATATGTTCTCCAAATTGGCTAGCTCAGATTTAGTTACTTCTAACTGAATGGTCTACATTAAAAGCTTACCATGTCCCAATATAAATGAACCTGAAGGGGTCCTAGTAATGGACCATCCTGCCAGTTGGAAAGATCTAATCGAAGCATATTTGAGAGACAACCGACTGCCTAACTCACCACTGAAGGCAGCCAAATTAAAGTGAAAAGCCACCCATTATGCAATCATCGATGGAAAACTGTGTAACACTGATAATGCGGTATCCGTACTAGTGTATTGTTCATGAAATATATATATAATATTCCTCTGTTTATATATACATATAGAAAATTTTTCTTTATATTGATTTTCGATTTTGAGGTGCTAAATTTAAATTTTTGGTATATTTAAAGTATCCGTATTTCTGATTTGTGGTGTAAAGTGAGTATAAAAATATATAGTTGAATATTTATTCATTTATTAATTGATTTATTTATTCAATTAATTATTTATAAATTTATTTTATAAAAAGAAATATATATATAATTATAATACTAAAAAAAAAAGATGAGGAAGCGTTGCGTTTTGGGCCAAAACGTAGCACTTTCCCTCCCCCAAATTGATTAGGGCTAAAGCCCTAATCCTCTATTCTCTCTCCCGCAGCTCTCTCCCCCCGTCGCTCTCTCACTTTCTCCTCCGCCATCTCCGCCGCAACCGATCGCCACCCACTACCGCCGTGTTCCACCACCTTTCACTGTCGCTCCCTCTTTCCCTCAGTCTCACACTCTCTCTCCCTTTCGCGATCTCTCTCGCCCTCACCCGTATCCTCTCCGCCATGACTTGCCACCATTTAACCGCCATTGCCACCGACCGCTCTTCTCTGTCTACCTCACTCTCTGTTTCCCTTTCTCTATTGCGCTCTTTTTCCCTCTCTATTTCGCTCTCTTTCTCTCTTTATCACGCGATCTCTTTCTCTCTCTGTCGCGCTATCTCTCTCACCCTCTCAGTTCTCTCTCTCTATCTCTCTCTCAGTCACTCTCTCTATATTTTCTCTGCCTTTTTCCCACGCACGAAATAGTCCCTTCTTCTCTCTTGTGGGCGCGACCGTAGAGCTCTCTTCCTCTCCCTTGCTCACTCACTTGCGTGCGGGCTGCTCTCTGTCGAGAGCCTTGTTGCAACCCCAATAGAAACCCCAGACTGCAGTCATCCACTGTGCTTCGAAAACCCTAGACTGCAATCCTTTCTCTGCGAAGGTAAGGATGAATTTAGTTTACGGTTTCAATATTATTTTAGTGTTTTAGTTAAATTTCTAAATTGTACTTCAATTGGAAATGTTACAGATTTTAGATTGAACCGAATGGCGAATGAAAGCTAGAATCTACAAACCGAGAAACCCTAGGTGAGGTAAAATACAAATTCTTTCGATGCATTGGATGAATTTAGGGTAAATTAGAGTAAGAATGCATTGTATATGTTAGGATGTATATTAGATTAGATTTGAATGCGTTATCTGACATTATACGTAATTGTTTAGGTTAAATAGAGGGTTTTATACGAATTGGGCTGTTCCGGATGATAGAATCATGTTGAGTTAATTAGAATAGTTCTCTTAAAGTTTAATTTAATGTATGCATGAGAATAGTTGGAAATTTGAGATTTAAGCTTAAGGATTGATGCATTCTTTTACATTATAGATTGTTTTGCATATAGGTAATTCAAATACAATCCCTGTATTATGAAAATAGACTTCCTTACGTTGAAAATGATATATACTTTGAAACATTTGGATGAGAATCGGAAAGTTTATGATTTTTCAAAGAATTTCTATTTTGGAGAAGATTTATTATTTTATAGTTATTTCCGATCTTGAATGATCTTTAGGATTGTATTGGACTTGGCTTTGATTGTGTTATTTATTTATAAATAACAAGAAATTGATGACATAATTTTGATTGTGTATTAGGAAAGATCAATTGAGGATCGATTAAGATTTCATATGATTGAATTGTGAGTATATGCAAGTGTATATGGGCTGAAAAAGTGTGGTGTTGTTGGTTGAGCATAGTGGGATGTTATTGTGTGCTAAAATCACCTTAAAGGCCAAGGAGAATGGTAGAAAGTGTGCAGAATTTTTGTGGTGCAATGGTGAATGTGCATGGATATAATTGAGGTCGAGTGTGAGGAATATGTGTATGTGTATGTATAACCAATGTATGTGTATTATATTTGTATGCCGAAGGAGAAAATTTAATAAAGAATAAATATATTTATATGCAGACTATTTTGTGTATGCAAAGGGTGGAATGAGAGGCATGTATGCTTGTTGATGATACTATGAGGAATGAATGTATGGAACATTGAAGTTGTTGTTGGTGATGGTGAAAGAGGAAGATGAAATGCGTAGTTGAGAGTATTTAGCATGCCTTAGTTTTGACCTAGATATAGGGTTAGTTAAAATGCTAACTAACTTAGTAATTTTTCAATTCATGACATTGTGATCTGTTACAATTGTAGTGACCGCTTGGAGACCGATCGAGGGGAGCACGTTTCGACACTTATGTGCATTGTAGGGAGTGATTGACCCTTCCCTGGGATTTATTTCAATGTTTTCGCTTAATATGTAAACCCTGTTTTACAACATGTTGATAAATGAGCATGATTTGTCGTGTACTTGAAATGTTTGGACTGGTTTTGGAACCCACTTTTTGTGAATCGATGGAGTGTCCAAAAATTGGGTTGAATTATGAAATTATGCATCTATGTGGTTGAAATGTATAATGTGCCATTTTACGCTATATGTTGCATGGGTTTGCGAACCCGTTTACGACACATTCTTGATACGATATTGATTTTGGCCTTGAGGGCTTTGGTATGTATTGTTCTAGAACACGAAGGATACCGTGAGAGGCGCTTGGGTGGGCGTCCGGATATGCCTAGGCCTCGGGGTATCCCACGAGTTGTCTTGATTATATTAACGACACGGTACTTGCCGATGTTGAACCCGAAAATGGAAGGATTTGGATACCTCTCCAAGTCTAGCACTTGGACAAGATCCGTCGCCAACGCCGGGTAGAGAGCACTTTAAATAAATTTGCATATAACACCCCCTTGCGCTCGTTCAGGTCGAGGTAGACCTCTGTCAGACACTTTTCGAAGGGCTTTCTATGATTTTAATGGCGTTGCTTTTGATGCATATTTTACTTAATAATGCGTGCTAATGATATATTGTTGAAATGAAAAACATGATGATTTGAAATATGATTTGTATACTTACGTTTTGACACCTGGGCTTCACACTCCATATTGACGATTACATTGATCCACTCAATACCGAGTATTCTTCCCCGAGTACTCACCCCTCCTCTTTCCCTCCTCAGACAGGATTATTGTTGTGTCGGAGCGACGCTTCAGATTTTGGAGATTTTGGTGGATTTGGATGATTCACGACGTTGAGATCAAAGTTTAATTTAAAAGATGAATTTCATAATTTATTTTCGACCCTGCGTGGTCTGGATATTGAGATTTGTTGTTAACCGTGTACTTAATTTGGGGATGACTGTAAAATTTATGTATATTTATTTATGAAACTCTAATTTTTCATTTACATTGAGGTAATTGTATGTAATTGAATGATACTTGGAAAAATTATTGTAGAATTGTATAAAAACTTAGGCCCGCAAGGCGGCAGCCATGCTTAGCCGGGCATGATAGTAGAGGTCTCTGTGGCTAGGATTGTCGATAGTTTATTTAGCCCGATTGTTCTCGATGTCCTAGCGGTTGGTGGGTTGTTGTGAGGTCCGGATGACCTTTTATTTTAATTACATGATGATTTTGAATTTTACAGATTAAACAGTTTATTTGTACATGGGAGACCTCCGATTTATGGGGAGGTTCTCTCTAATTTTCTAGAAAATACAGCGGATCCGTGGCAACGGGCGTTACTCACGATCCCGGTTCGGGGCGTGACAAACTATACCGAAAGTCCTTTACTCACCTGTACTTGACATGTCTGATCCTAGAAAAGGGACACTATGTCCTTCGGGAGATTCACGAAGGGATATGCGGTAGTCATCTAGGGGCTCAAAACACAGCCCACAAAACCCTAAAACAAGGGTACTACTGACCGACCATGAAGATCGACTCGAACAACTATGTCAAGAAGTGCAATAAGTGCCAATGATTCTCTTCGGTCTCATAACTACCTTCCACTGAGCTTAGTCCTATAGCGGGCCCATGGTCGTTCGCCAAATGAGGGATAGATATCCTCAGACCATTCTCACCAACTACCGAACAGTAGAAATTCCTCATAGTGGCCATTGATTATTTCACTAAATGGGTGGAGGCTAAACCTCTAGCCCAAATAATAGTAGCCAAGGCTCAGTCGTTCGTATAGACTCATATAATCACTTGTTTGGCATACCCCGTGTCCTTATCACGGATAATGGAAAACAGTTCGACAATGGGTGTTCTGCAAAAAACTTGAGATCGATCACCAATTCTAATCAGTCACTCATCCACAGACCTATGGACTTACAGAGATAACCAATAAAATGATCCTTCAGGGGCTAAAGACTATGCTAGACGAAGCTAAAGGGCGATAGATAGATGAACTCTACAACATCCTCTGGCCATACCGCACCACGCCTTGAAGGGCAACCGGAGAGACTCCATTCAGCCTAACATACGGAAGTGAGGTTGTCTTACCAATGGAGATCAGGATCCACTCGCTTTGGGTAACCCAGTATGATTTTGAACAGAACGAATCTGCCTTACGTGAATGCCTAAACCTACTCCCCGAGCTATGGGAATCCACATCCACTCAAATGGCTGCATATCAGCAACAAAGAACGTAGTACAACAATTAGAGAGTCAGAAGTCAAATGCTTAAACCAGGCGATCTAGTATTAAAAAAGATAAAAGCTATTGACCAACTCCAACCCGGGGACAATCTAGACCCCTAATTGGGAAAGACCTTATCAAACACATTCTATAGTTTGCTCGGAAGCTTATCACCTTAATAATCTAGATAGATCGGCCATGCCCAGGACTTGGAACACAAAGAACCTACGGATATATTATTAGTAAGTCATATCGTTCTCCATCAATAAAGGTACTTCCTGTCGGTTAAGCTCTTCACACTTTTCCTTTTGATAATCCTATCAGTCGATTCCTAACTTTTTCACTCTTATCAGTTGTTACCTATCAAAGAGATTTATCTCTCCGAACGGGCTTTTGTCATCTTATCCTATCGAAGGGATCTATCTCCCTGAACAGACCTTTGTCGTCCTGTCTCCGTCGAAGGGATCTATCTCCCCGAATAGGTTTTAGTCACTCTGTCCTATCGAAAGGATCTATCTCCTTGAATAGACCTCCTCGCCCGTCCTAACGAAAGAATCTAACTCCGAGTGGACCTTGTCGTCTCATCCCACCGAAAGAACTTGTTTTACCAATTGAGTTTGTATCCAGTTTGCATCAATGGACAAACCGAGCATACTCTTATTGATCAGGAAAGCATGAGTACAATACCCTACGTCATTCACACAAACGGATCGATCACATAAGCAGTTTGACAATAGCATTATGCAAGCGAACATATAAAAGAAACTCTGACAGAGATGACATGACAAGTAAGTAAAGCAAGTATCTTAGAGAAAACCCCTGCTCCAGGCAGCTGATCAAACAAATCATCGATACGTGGTAGGGAAATCTATTTTTGATGGTGGCTTTGTTTAACTGTCTGTAATCTACACATTGCCGAAGTGTACCATCTTTCTTCTTTACAAACAGCACCGGAGCACCTCAGGGCGAAGTGCTCAGGCGAATAAACCCCTTATTCAAAAGTTCCTATAACTGAACCTTGAGCTCTCTCAGTTCAGCAAGCGCCATTCTGTATGGCGGAATAGAAATACGAGTGGTCCCCGGTACTAAATCAATCTCGAAATCGAACTCCGAATCGTGGTAATCCGGGAAGCTCCTCAGGGAACACATCTGGAAACTCCTGTACCACAGGAACATCCTCAAGTCTTGGTCCCTCAGCAGTAGTGTCAACGACATAAGCCAGATAAGCCGTGCACCCACGGCATACCATGCGTCTGGCTTTCATAACAGATATAACACAGCAGGGCAATATTCGTCTCTCGCCCCGGAAAGCTAACAGTGGCTGCCCGGACCTCCAAAACTCAACCTCCTTCGTAAAACAATCGTCGGAAGCCCAGTGTAAACTTAGCCAATCCATCCTTAGGATGGCATCAAATCCGTGATAGGGAGCGGAATTCTGTCTACCTCTAATAACGCCTCCTCAACCCGACCTCGTAGCCTAAGGAAACGCATGTCGAATGATATACTTGTCAAGAGGAGTGACTACCATAATCTCTTCATCGAGTGGTGAGAGAGGCCTATCAGAATAGCGAGCGAACGTGTCGTTCACATATGAAAAATTCGACTTGGTATCTATGAGAACACAGACGTCGATCCCAAATATTCGCATGGTACCTAAAGATAAGAAAAATGTTAATGATATTTAAAACGTGAAGAAA